>JAAGNO010019107.1:96902-131467 GCA_033439905.1 Ceryle rudis
TTACATCTCCCTTCACCACAAAAACCCCCTTTTCCCTCCCCTTTCCCCACCCCCCCCCCCCCCTTTTTTTTTTTTTTTTTTTTTTTGTCTCATTCTGTCACTCTCTGGTTCTTTTACAATGGCAACAACAATGATCTTGTCTAAATGATTTCACAGGCTATTATTCAGACACTCAACTTTTAACATTTCAATTTTGTCATTTTGTTGCTACACAAAAGGTGCACTTCTCCAGTATAATGTTCTGAGAATTATGTCAATGAGCAGTAATGGCTTTTAACATTAACTTGATCATTAACAACTACATTATCTCTGGCATAATCAGCACCTCAGTCTATTGTGTCCTATTACTGTACAGATTTTGGAAACAGGCAGACCTGGCCTAAGTAAAAGCTCCTTGGGTTTTGCTGTGGATTTTCTTTTAATTGAAATGCTTTTAAAACAATACTTTTTGTGAATACTTTTAAATTAGGTTTACATCAGCTTCTCTCATCTCTGGATATGGGTGGTAAATTTTTTTTTAACAGATCTAAGAACATCCAGGTTGCAGTTTGAATCGGGCCAACTAGACAAGTTTAACTAAACTAGCACAAGCTGCAGACCAACACCAGAAAGAGTATCTATTTTGAAAGTTGCATACATCCAAAGCCTGATCCATTTTTACATCAGTTTTGTTTGATGTTTCATAAATTCACCACCAGAAGCTATGCAGATGTTAACACTTTTATATTGCTAGACAGAGTGTTGCCAATTTTAATTTGTCCTTGCCAAAGAGTCAAAGGTAACAGGAGAGTTTCTAATTCAGTTTCCATGTTTCTGAAATAAAATTGCCCTAGATTCACCTCCACGGATCCTTCTTGTTGGTAACAAATCCCATAGTGCAAGGTCTTTTGTTAGTGAATTCACGTTCTTGGGCACAACCTTTCCTGTGAGAAAACAAGCAGAAGACCCAACTCACCTACTAAGGACCAGTGCTTAAACTGATGTTAAAGCCTTTATCACTCCAGATGGGATAAATCTATTCATTTTAATTGAACTATGCTGATTTACTCCAAGCAAGCACCTGCCCAACTCCCTGCACTTCTCTGAAGAGTCTCCCACTAGGATCTCGGACACGAGCCTTACCGCCACTCATAAATCAGGACACAGCACACACCCCACACCCCCGACACGTAATCCCCCTTCTTCCCAAGGAAGATAATATCAAAGGACATGACAGTCACAAGGTCATGCGCAAGTCAGGGGCCAATCCAAAAATCCAAAGTTAGTTCTCCTGGCTCTCACACACACACTTTAACCACCGGACCGTATCTGTCCATGTGTTAGAGACAAACTGCTGCAGACTCGCTGGTCATTATGTGCTCCGCTGCTTACGCACTTCATTGACTTTTATGGCCCTACTGGTCAGTGCTCCACCACCCAATGGTTATGCCATTATTCTGGTGTCTGGGGGCTATTTCTATTCTATCCAGGTTTACCAAAGGCAAATAAGAAGGAAGCCAGAGAGGGAAAAAAAAAAAAAAATCCTAAAATCTGATTGTGACTCCTAGAGCACCACAGCCGTGGAGCCTGTATGTAGGCAGGCGTGCTTCACAGAGCTTGAAGAGATGTCTTTTTAGGATGACCAGGTATCCCCAAGTGGAAAAGAGCCTGCTGAAGAGAAGAGAGCCTGAAGGCACATATGGTGGGCAGACAGCAGGTGCGTGCCCACTACACAGCTGAAAATCCCAAAGCAGCTCCATCCCACAAGTCATTGCGGTAGTCAGGTGATGGGAAGAGGACCTCTTAATCTGCCATTTCCCACTTTCCCCGATACATCCTGAACATCAAAAATGATGGGAACATCACATAATAGCCACTCTAAATTATAGGAAAACCTGCAGCTTTGGAGAGGATGGGTGTTTTGTGGATGCAGTGTACAGGTCTAATGCAGTAAAGAGCTGAATAGCAATGAAAATAATCATTTAACTCCATGTGTAAATAATTTCATTCTAGTAACAGTTACAATCATAACAATAATGAAAACAATCACAGAGACTCAGAGAAGCGTTAGAAAGATGCCACATTCAATTTACAGAGTTAGTTAAGCTAAGTCTTACATGAAAGAAATATTTTTAATATAGTAATTAGATATTTGTTGGGAAATTCTTGCCTTATTCTTCAACCAGTTTTTCAGGCCACTGTGGTTATTTTTAGATGTTACTCTGGTTCTTAGTGTTCATGAGAAACATCTCTGGTTATGGGCTTGAAGACTTGTTTAGACTGCTTCAGTTCTGCGGAACCATCAGCAATGCTGCAGCTCACAAGTGGGAGAGGGGGCTATGGCCACACTGCAGCATCCCTGAAGAGCAGAAAGTAATTCAGGTCCAGGACTGCAAAGATCTTCTTTAGAAATGGGAACTATGAGGCATCTAGCAAGTGTGATTCAAACAAAGCTCCTTGTGTTTTGTCAAAATTGAAACAAGAACTTTAAACAAGGTAGAATCTTTTTGGAGCTTTATGAACAATCATGAATAGGCATACAAATTCAGCTTTGAAGAAGATGGAAGCATATGTGCCTAGACAGCTTTTCAGCTGGTGAACATCACAGTTCTGGCAGTGGGATGTCATTGTTCATACCACCCGAGAGCTGGATTGGGTATATTAGCATCTAAGGCTATGCTTGAAGACACATGCTTAAGTATTTCACCCTTAAAACTGAATTTACTTCAGAAATTAAAGCCTTGCTCTGCACACTTATAATGTCATATCTTCATTGACTTTTTTTTTTTTTTTTTTGATAATCCCGTTACTACAAATGGCAAGGCTGGCAGATACCTCAGGACTAGAAGATCACAACTCAGCAATGCCCATTTGGAATTTTTAAATAACATTCATTCATTTTCCAAATCCTACAACACAAAGTGCCTACAACTTGCCAATAACAAACCCAGACAAAAAGCCTGTAAAAATGTACTACCCTACCTCACTCACTATTGCAGCCACTTTCAGTCCAGGGACTATCACAAGAAATGAGAAGCAAAACCTAAGAGGTTTCACACAAGCTGTTTCTGTTTAAGGACAGAAGTTTTAGCTCACATACAGCATAATTGTGATGTCATTGAACACAGCAAAAGCTGCAGACAAACACCACGCTTTCATTGCAATACAACTACTGTAGGCATATTTGAAATGCTATAGCATCTTCTGACTATAATTATAACTGTTTGTTGCTTCTGCGGTTTCAGAGATAATAGAAGTTGTTCATAAAATTTACACGATGCCAATGTACTGCATGCAAAATACAGACTCGGTGTCACAGGCAAAATGTTCCCAACAAGAAACCTACACAGTTAGGATTTAATATTATTGTGAGCAGCACTTAAAAATACAGCACTAGAGAAACAACCCCAAAATCCTTTAACCAAATCAGATAAACCAAGATAGACTTGCCTAAGTTAACCAGGGCATACTTTCAATACCTGAAGAAACAGCCAATTCAAAGACCATCTTGGCTTGCATGGGCTCGTCAGCATTCCCCAACAGAGATCCACCACAAAAGAAGGAAAAACTCCAATAGAAAAAAAAAAAAAATAATAATAACAATAGGAAAAAAACCCTCATTTAATAGTGCCCAGCATGCTTCCCTACTCTCCTCCCAGCCCATCTGAGGTGATAATGGTGCGGTGCCTCCTCACCCCACCGCAGGGAACTCACAGCTGTGCCTCTCCCACAGGTGTAGCAGATGGGCTTTCAGGGAGGTCCTTCCAGGCCAGGGTTCACCTACAGCTGTTGGATGGAAAATGAGAGAGCGGCTCTCACACGGTTAATTGATAGGTTCACTCATCTTCATCACTTTGCCGTTCAGCTTCACCCACAGAGGTGCAAAGAGAGGCAGATGTGGTATTTGGCAAGCTGTCAAGATATATCTTTCTTTTAAAAAGTAAGGCACACTTCAGTGGCTGCTCTCAGCCAGGTCCTTCTGTCTGTAACAACACTGCTGTTGGCACTGAAGATGCCCTTTTTCAAACATGGTCAAGGAGGACTGGGTGATTTAGGGGGAAACCAGTAATATTTTCCAGGTTCTACCCAAAATGGACTCCTGCCCCTTCCCACCCCACTCTTTTGTGGAGATCTACCCTCAGTCCTTGCAGACAGCTCCTCGTGGAGGTATTCTTTCACCAGTCATCAGACAGGCCAAATTCACCTTCCTGGACTTACCATGGCTCCTGCCACATGGAGGGTCTCATGCTGCACCCATAACATGACACTGGGTCCAGTTGCCATCACCCTGACATCAATCATATGCACAACACATCTCAAACAGCAGCATCCCACTTTCAGTTTTACTAGCGGTGTCATTTTTATTGTTTCATCCATCACTCTGTACTCTTCCCTCCTCAGGCAGTCTCTCCCTCTAAGTACTTCTTAGAGTTTTGGAGCCCGAGGACAGATTTGAAGCTTTGGAAGTATCATAAAGGATATTCCAATTGACACCCACCACAATCTTATTGTCTCTCTAGCTAAATAGTAACGGTCACTTGAAAAGTTAATGTTGATGCTGCCTCAGTGAGTCTTGTGATGCCTGCACCTCCTGTCAGGAAAACATTCAAAGTGAATCTGAAATCAAAGTAGACAAAGGTAAAGTTCTGCTTATGAACGTCCCACCCAGTAACATCAGCTTTGTCTCCTTTGATTTCAAATTCACTTTGAAACTCTCCAAACAGGAGGAGCAGCTCAACTGTGGAAGGAGAAGATGCAAAATGGGAAAATTACTTCTCACGTGGCTGGTGCTAACAGGTGGAGGATGCTTAACAAAAACCATAATAAGGCCTGAGTGCCAATGGGAATTATCTACCCACATTATCCTCTCCTGCTTGTGCTTCCCAGCATGGATGTAGAGGGCTTTTTGTTATTCCAGAAACCACCAGACGCAAACGGAGCGGCTCGTTCCAGCTGAACTGGGACTTTCTGCATGAGCTGACATTTTGGAAAGTAGTTTCCTTCTTGGAGCAGAAATAGGATTTTTCTGGCTTTAGCAAAGTGGGAAATTGTCCACAGCCCTTAACTTCCACTCCTAGCATATTTTCACTAAGTAATTTGCAAGCAAAACTGTCCAGAAAATGCTCGGTCAGAGCAACATGGTTTTATAGCCACTTTATTTGAAAGAGCAGAATATTTTTGGTAATGTTGCTGGAATGGCAGATCCCTAATTCTTCACTACACCACTGGCTGCTTTTTCACACATTTATACCTCTAGATCTAGAGATAAAATTGAGCAGCACTGCACCACAAGTGGTCTGCATCCCCAGTCAGGAGGCATGAACAACCCTACCCTCTCCACAGCAAGGGGGACCCACAAGACCCACTGCAGTGATAAAAAAGGACATTTTTGATGGGGACCGAAGCTCCCTTAGCAAGCTGACTCCAGTATCGCCTCCTTCCTTCACCGTGCTACTTCTTTCCTGATGACACTTAGCTTGGAGCTGGTAAGGGCAAAGCTGGCAGACTGGAAGATTGCCTAATGTGCTGTGACTGACATGTAATCGAATATTCAACCACTGGTCCTCATGTCGGCGGTGAAGTGAATATGACACCCTTCAGCTTAGTTGTGATCACGCCTCGTTCTTCTGCAAACAGTTTCATAAAGGTGCAGCCTGGCTTCTTTATGGGATGGATGTGTGAGATGGGAGAGCAGTCACGGAGGTCACCTGCTGCCGGGAACATTCTGAGGACCTGCAAGGGACTGACCTTTAAATGCCAACCGCATCCCCGCCACGCACCCCCACGCCTCGTGCTGAGGTGGGACTCGCTGCCCGTTTTGTTTTCACAGCCACCATCGCGCTCAATGACCTGGACAAGCCACCTGTTCAACATCAGATGAGTCTTTATCTCTCATAGCCTTTTTGGATCCTTGAGAACTGAGAAAAAAAAAGACACACATGGAAAAAAAAGAAAAAAAAAAAAAAAGAACATTTGGGGGTGAGAAACCCCAAGGGAAGGAACTCAGATGTTCGGGTCAGGCCTTAGAAAAGGTATCAATTCTTCTTTCCACTTAGCACAGCCTGCTGCCTGCCTAGGCTCTTTGTCTCTGCCCTCTTCCCAGTACAGAAACATTTCCCTTTTAAATGACATCTGAGCGCTGACATGCTGGAGGCACCCATCCTGCATCATCTCTGGCAGATGGTGCAGCTGGCCACGATTTTCGGGATTGCTTAAATAAAACCGCAGTGCCATATCAAGAAATGTAGAGAAAATGCTCAACAGTGCTTAAGATGTTTAAACATCACAAACTGTCTAAGACTTTGAATTGCTGTACCGCACATTTGTGGTGATGTAACTATTCTTACTGACGGCAATAGTAAAATCTCCATCCCGATTCATTTTGTTTTCTTTCTGGGAGGCAGAGACAAGTTCTACAATCTTCCTGTTCTGACCCAATATCCAATTTTTTTGCCTTGCTATGTTAGAAAGAAGTTTGGATGGTTGTAACAAGTCAAACGCTTGCATTTTCTGGAGAAGGGAGTTTCACAGCTGCAAGCGGCAGATCCGAGATGCTCTAATGCCACAAAACAAGAAGCTGACCCACTTCTTCTGTCCACAACGCTGGTAACATCTTTGCATGGCTTTCACAGGCATGCAAGCAAATTTTAGTGTAAGCAGCAATGTTCAAGCCAGCTTTCCTTTTCCCCTATGGTTTCACTTGCTTTGAGCTAATTAGCCTGATGGCCATTTCCCTGCCCCCTGGAGATGATTGTGTTTAGTGGTATATGTATTTTGGGAAAAAGGCTTTTAAGTGAAAATTGTCATTGTCATATCCAGGAGCCATTTATCTCTTTCTAGCTCTACAATAAGCCTTCAGCTTTTCTCCTAGTGATTAAAGTTAGATGTGATACTGGAAAATAACAACGTTAGGAAACTTCGAGTCACAACAGCTGAAATCTGGGGTTGTGGAAAAATGGGATTTAATGTCCATCTTAGTGGGACTACTTTGAAAGTTTTAGCCCTGGTAGAGCCTAAAGTACATGAGGCAACCTTGCAGCATTTATGAAGTAACTGCAAGGGAGCGATTACCTGTCAGTACCAAAGGAGCCCCTTCACATGTGCACTACAGTGAAGCTACTGAATCCCGTGCTGTCTGGGAATCTGCCTAAAATCGACTGCCTCCCCCAGCAAGGGAGGCACCTGGGAGGAAGTTAACACTCCTGAAACAAATGAAGGTGCCTTGATGTTGTTCTCCAAACCCCGCTCAGTAGTAGCTTGCCTCAGGAAAGAGTGCCTGTCATGCCAAAGCAGAGCAGCTTGCAAAGATATTCAGAAGGCTCAATATGAAGTCTAATCCCCGAGAAGCTGAGGTGAATTCCTGTATAGTTGCAGACAGGTATTTATTTATTTACTGGGCATACTGACTGACAAATCTCTAGGCATTTCAGAGCACCATCATCCAGGCTATCACCTCAGCATCCTCCATGCATTGCCTTCTCCCCTGTAGCCCCCAAACTTGGTGGGAAAGCAGCAGGAAAAGGACACAGAGCCCACCCCAGAGCTCCTCACGTGCCTCTCCACGAAGGCAATGCTGCAAGCACGGGCAGCTGGCCGCCTTCCACGGGGACCAAGCGCAACCACTTCCACCGTGCTCAGGCACCTCCGGCCGCAGATGTCGGCTTTTATTGCTCAGGTCTCCCATATCACTGGGCCACCTGTACAACATATTTAACATACAGCAGTTATGCTGTTGCTGTTTGCACTGAAATAATCTTGGCAGGAAATGGTAGTTAAACCCAAGCATAATTTTTTACACTGTGTGTAATGTGAAATCACCTCTTTGGATAAGTAACAAACTCTCGTTGCCTTCTTAATGGAATATAGCTTTTCTTGTCACTATCAGAAATTGGATGGAATTAATATTTTAGGTCTGAATGTCTCCATTGCAGGGCCAGATTGCAATTCCTGGGGGGGGGGGATCAAAAAAATGGGTCTCTTTTACAAACTCTGGATTTTAGAGGTGGGATACTGTTGGATCCTTCTCAAACACTGAGATGGGGAATCACAGCCCCATCAGAGTTAGGTTTGACCAGAGGCCTCAGATTCAAACACAGATCCAGGATTTAGATGTGCTTTTTGGATTTAATCCCATTCCTAGACATATTCATTTGATGTAGCAGAGCAGGCTATCACACTGTTAAAATAAAATAAAATAAAATAAAATAAAATAAAATATCCAACACTTGGAGCATCTATTGCCTTTTTTTTTTCTTTTCTTTAAGTGAATTTGAAATTTTCTTCTCCCAAACTTCAAGATAGGTGACATGACTGAACATTACAAGAACATAATTTTCTTCTGCTGCTGTTCAAGAGATACAGTATTTTTTCCCTCTGTTTGCTTTAAAAATTAGGTGGCTAATGATAATGCTCCTCTCATAGATGATCTTGTACTTTTTAATGATACCCATAGTTTTCCTCCACATAAATGACTAAATCCTCACAGAAATCTCTGTCTTGATTAGCACTCCTGCTAGTAAAATTTCACATACTAAATCAGTACCAGCTGTAGCAAGAAAGAATGAAAAAGGCAAGTGTAAATGTTCCATATGCCCTACCAAATTGGCATCTGTGTCAGTAACCCTGTGTTTTTTTAAACAATTGTATACATACATTCTCAGAAGTGTTTTGCTCACAGGATTCTGCAAGCAAAATTTCCTCTGTTGGTACATCACTGAAATGTCACATCTAAAAAAACCCCAGCAAGTAGTTTTTCTTCTTCTCCTTCCTACACCCAACCCTGACGTGTAATTCAATGTGCTACCTCGAGTTGCCTGCACCTTTATTTTGACGTCTGCTCTCCGTAACCTGACACTGGAGCACTTCAGCAAAGCTGCTTCACATTTAGCGCTTAGTTATTAGTAATGCTACCGAAAGCCAAAGCTACTACGGCGTTGTAATTATTTCCAAGCTGAATTCAGAGCTAAGGACTCGAGTTCCAGCTCGGCTGTTGGGGAATGTTGAGCTGGGAAGCGCCTCTACGAGCCAACATCTCGTCTTTCGCGTGACTCATGAATGATGATGCAGGAGGGGAGCGTGGCCCAGGGACAGCCCAGAGCTCTGACCCAGAATGGTCAGTGACTCAGCTTCATCATGCAAAATCACAATTTGGGTACAGAGGAGGCGATAGTTATAGCCTTTTGGACAGGTCTTATGGTAGTAAACTGGCTGAGCACCACCTGCTCCATCATTTTGCTGTCTAACAGAAGAAAGTCCAGAATACGATGCAATAAATATGCACACGATACAACTTAAATGTAACCAACTATGTCCTCAGTGAAAACACTTTTAAGTCAATTTATGCCTATCCTGCAACTGGAATTTGATCAGTACGGCAAAACGGACTTTCAAAGTTAAACAAACATTAACTAGTGCTCCAAATGGGTAGCAAATGCCACAGCCTTCTGTGGAAAGATGATACGGAGCCAGGCTGTCCGCTGGTGTAAGTCAACCTAACTTCACTGGACTTCAGTGGAGCTGTGCTGATCAACACCAGCTGACTGTCTGATTGACTGGACACCCAAAAGCCAGCCATCATGTTTCCCTGACATTAGATGATGAAGAGTAAACAGGAAGACTTAAGAACCAGTTAAGGGCATTCATTGGATGTTTCTGGGAATAAGAAAATATTTCTCTCATTTCCAAAAGTCAGAAAGACCCTCTCTCCTCACACTCTTGGTCATGACAAAGTGGTGACACCCATTTTTTTTTTTTCCCCGTGCAATATGGAGTGTATATTTGCACATCATGTCATGCCTGTCCATGGTAATCAGAAGCCATTATTTCCAAAAGCTCAAAATTCCCTCCTGGACTCTGGTATGCCAAGTTTTCGTTCACAGTGATTTTTATTTTTTTTTTCCTTCTCTTTTTTGTTTCTTTCCTATTTTTCATGGATGATTTATAATTCCTGCAAACAGAAGTTTATAATGGAAATGCTGACAAAAACCATAACTACAGTGCCACGTTAACACTACTATTGCTGCCTCTCTGTCAGAATTTCCTTTAACCCTACCAGCCAAGACTTGTATCGAGTATCAACAAAAACCCAGAATACACAGGGCATAGCAGACAGAGGAGAGAACTGGAGACTAGACTCCTGGAATAAAATCCTTGCCTCAATGAAATCAAAGGGATTTTATCCCTGGTGTCTAGTCTCATTTCTGCCAGACACTTGCTGTGTAATTTGGACAAATTTATCCTCTGCAAAATGGACAGGAAAATATGTTCTGCACTTACCTTACAAGTGTTGCAGCCTGATTAGCAAATCATGCTATTAAGGGAAGCAGAGGAAAGCTAAGGATAAATATAAACGCTACCCACAAATTATTTACCAAAAAGAAAAAAAATAGGCAAATATTATTCTAGGCACCCTCTAAGCATGGGAGGTGGTAGGATCTTTACAGCTCTGCCCGCATGTATTTACACAGAGACATCAATATAATATCTCCTTGCAACACCCTCATTATTTGGGTCTTGTCGCATGTTTGTGATTTTCAATTTTATTCCTGGCTTAGGTCTCATTCTTGACATTTTTATGTAGGTTTTGTATGCAATAATATACATACATTAGATGGTGTTGAAACCATCAACCCAAGTTACTATTTTTAGTGCAGTGCAGAGGATGGGACAGAGACATAAGTGACAATTAAAGAGAATATATTCAGAGCTGTCATCAGCAAATATTTTTTCCTCTTGCCAGGAATTCAAAGTGTGTGGAAGGGCCTCCTGGGCAAAGTTTTTTAAGGCAAAACAGTTGGGTCATTCAAAAAAAAAAAAAAAAAGGAGACCAAACAAAAAAAAACCAAAATAACAAAAAAAACCCAACAACAAACCAAAACAACTAAATGACATCACCAGGCGGCTGGGCTGCTAAAAGGTTCCTGATCATGGAGTTTGCGAGAAAACTCTTCTTTGCTCTCCCAAATTGCTGAGCTGCCTCTTTGCTTCTGTACTACCCGTGCACAGAGCCTGCAGATGTATATAATTTACAGAGCTTTCCTCATCAAGGGGATTAGGCAGCCCTCTTTCAATATGTATAAGAAGTACAAACACACACTTACCCACTATGTTTTACGCCTGCCTGCAACAAACAGCTGAACAGATTGTGATGAAATTCAGACATTGACAATCTGACAAAAAACTTCTTTTTTGCCTTAAAATCTGGCTTCCAGAAGTTTTGCAAATCTAAATATTTTATTTGAATACCACGAGGGCCCCAATCTTAGAGAAAGTCTAAGAAGCAAACATGTAGATATATGTAGTTTAAGGAGCGGGGGGAGGGAAAAAAAAGTACAGACACATGCACAGAAAACGCATATATTTGGTGCAACCTGCCAATTTTCACAATGACTCGGGAGCGTTTTCTCTCCCCAGCTCCCGAGACTGTAACGAGACTCCTCTAATAAGCACTTTTTGCCCACCAGTGTGTCAACGGTGCTTTAACAGTAGTTTCAGTGTCAAATTGCCCTTTCCTCAGCAGGGATTGTTAAGCCTTTCTGTATTATACTTCCAAGACTCTCACGAGCTGGAGTTGGGAGATATAATATTTTCTTTGAAGTTTGCATTTCACAACACACTGGGATGCAAACAAGCTCCAGTTTCTCAGTAGTCAAACAATTCTGGCACACAGGGACTAGGACTAAATATTGTACCAAATTTTCTAATTACGTCTTTGTGATATTTACTACACGATGTTAGGTGAAAGCAGATTCTAATCAATATAAACCCCCTTGTCTAAACAGGACATCTGGGCTTTGAAATATTCTGTTTGTTGTCTCAAAATTACCCTGTAGCAAGCCACCATAACAATATAATATCTTAGTCATGGAAAACTTTGGAGTATTTCTGATAAACTTATCATAAACAGATGAGTGCTTTCTCTCTTACAGTATTAAGGTGATGTAAAAAGTGAAGATAAAAGTCAGCTGTATGCATAAAATCATAGGGATTGATGCCAACAAAATGCTGTGTTTACAAGTTTAAAAGCTCAAAAGTCTGAAAAGGCAAAAATTGAGATTCTTAAAGTAACACTAACTCAGCCACATGGCACATCCTGGCACCCACTTTTAGCAAAATAAACATTAGCATATTCATATACACATTTCTAGAGCAACGTATTTTTAATGTGGCCAAACTAATTCAACAATGGGAATCTCAACTTTTCTCATTTTATGGCCAAATTCTCAGCTGGCAGAGATATATTATTTCAACAAACCGACATCATCTGCAGCAGCTAAACAGCAGAACCGCTTGCTTCTGAGCAGGCAAGTGCCAGATTCTGATGCACTTATGATGACAAGTCTCTTTTTCTGACTTTAATATCAATATTCATAAAACAAGATAGACAGATGTGATTAAGACTCAGCTTCTTAGCTAGAAGTCTGAGCCTTCCAGTACAAAAACATTCATGAGAGTCACATTTTCACCTCTGTTTTCTCTTGTAAGAGACTCGGAAGGAATCCAGCTTCCCTGGTACAAGTATTTTACAGCACAAGACATGGACAGTTGTAAGTCATTGGAGCTGAAGTCTGCATTTTTACTGGCTTTATCTGGCAATTCCTTGACTCGTTCTTCCAATGACAACAAACTGCACCAGAGGGGAGCATCTCCCCACTCGCCAGGCGCATGGGCACGTCAGTGAAGGATCCGTTCCTGCACTCAAATCTTTCCACAGAGAAAGTTTTCTGTGCTGAGGACATTCTCTATGGATAACAAGGCGGATCCAGGCTCCCAAAGCAGCTGCCTTTGCAAAGCTGGCTTATCCCATCACCCCTGAATTGCCCTCGGTGGAGAAGATCTCTGGATGGCGCTGGGCCAACGCCACCAGCCTTCTGCCATCCCAACCTGCACGCGGGGAGGGCGTCCTCCCATCACGCCGAGGTTCACCAGCCTGGGATAAGGGGATCTAAAAATGACACAAAGCCCCCTTTGCCCCACCTTAATATGACCTATGCTAAATCCAGCTTGGCTGGGGCTGAGGATCAAGGCCCTTAGACACTCTTAACTTAATGCTGCAGGTAGGAATACAACTCCCTGCAATCAGGCACTGATTATTTTTATTTTTCTAGTGCCCAAGGTCCTGGCTAGGACTGCAGCCCCACTGAGAAACACATTCTATAAATATGGAAAGGCCTCAAAAATTCTCAGTTTCAAAGGATACCTGAAGAGTAGGCAGTGAGATCAAATTGCTCGTGAGTTGTTTGTATATACTATGTGAATAGTTCATTGTTTGATTGTTGTGTTCTCTTGTTTTGTTGTGGGTTTTTTGGTTTGTTTTTTTTTTGCAAAGGATCTTGAACATCACCCGTCTGGACTTGGAGGCATCTGGAGTGAGATGGTTAATTGTTAACAGGCTCCATAAAGATACACAGGGAATTAATCCTCACATCACCTCTTTTCCCCTTTGCAAGTCACAAAGAAAAACCAAAAAACAAAAAAGCCCCCTCCAGAAAAGCATAACTACCTGTTACCATTTCAAACAGAAAATGTTGCCACTTCAGGCTTCGATTTTGGAAAAAAAAAAAACAGAACAAACAAACCCGAAAGCACTTCACACCTTTGAGATCTCTAGCCTGCTTACAAACAGGATAGATATTGGCAAAGAGGTTCGAAAGTTAGTAGGGGCGACAGACAGAAAAACAGACACTGCAAGTGCTTCATTTCCATAAGTGATCATGCCAAAAAGTCAGATTTGATTAATAATTAAAAAACAAACAAACGGAAAACCCCATTATCTTGAGAATCAGGAGTAAGTCTGCCTGGAAAGTTCAGAAAGGCCTAGACATGTAAAAACCAAAGGATTACAGGGCAAATTCTGACTTCGAGGCTTTTGTTATAGGCCTGCCACATGAATTGGATGGGATGATGCTTTGGTGTGGTGGGGGGACACCCACCTTCCCCCCGGGACCTGCGGCCAGGAGCACCCAGGCCACAGGGTGGGAATGGCCATCCAAGAGCCCCAGGCCAATTACCCAGTAACACCCCCGAGCTCTGAAGATCTAAAGATCCCCTGAATAATCCTATTCAGGGAGAAGAATTAAAACCATGAAGGGCAAAAACGGGGGAAATGGGATCCTTCTTCAGGCCTCTGGCAGACAGGGAGAGGACAATGGGGAAATAAGAGCTAGCACGAAAGTTTCCTCCAATACGTCCTCAGCCACCACGGTTTCAGATGAGAATTTCCAGAGGCAAGAACTAAGAGAATATTATGATTTTCTTTGGGGGATTAATTACTTTGCCGCTTGTTACCTTTTGTTAGAGGCGTGACACCCCGTAACCTTGTTGCACAAGGCACCAGATGTCCGTTTGGGTACCAGTTTTGAAAGAAAAATGTTTGTTTTCCCATTTAAGTCTGCAAATTATTTTTCTTCTGCTAAAACTTCACGAATTTTAAGATGAGCAGACAACAAAATGTGCTACAAACGATACAGACGGATGCCGAGTGCTTTGGATGAAAATAAATAAATAAAGGCAGTCCTTCCTCCCGCTCGCATTTGCTGGAGACACGTATCCCCTTACAAATAAAAAAAAGTATTAAGAACATGTTATGAAAAATAACAAAGACTAGCAGAGAAATCAGAAAGTGAGTGGCACTTCAGATGGAGTTTAGCAAATTAAGTCATTGACCTGAAGAGGAGATTAATACCAAACAAGGTGCCCCTTCTTCTGAAGTAATGAATATTCTTCAAACAGCAAGGGAGCACTGACTGCTGTTTGATGCTGATGACATTGAAAATTTAGGAGAACAGAAATTCCATCATTTTTCATTTGTATGCAAATGCGCCTGTTCCAGAAATTAACCCCTGAACCCCATGTCAGTTTTCATCTGGAGGAATTCTCTTTGCCAGCATCACACGGTGCAGCCTCGCTGCTATCCTGGGGTCACCGGGGCTTCCCCACACAGAAAAACACAAAACCCTAAACCAAACCAAAACAACAACAATAACAACAAAAAAATGAAAACAAAAGAGAAGAGAAAAAAAGAGAGGGGGGAAAAATAATAAAAAAAAGGAAGAAAGTAGGGTAGGGGAAATTGGCCAAATCATGACAGGCTTTGTTTACCCCCATTAATGGGGTATAAAGGGGCAATAGAAGCAAAAGCATGTTGTAAAATGCACATCTCTAATGCATGGCTCTGGGTACTGGTATAATTGTGATGCAGAATGCAGCCTTACCTCTTTAGGCAGAGCAGAGGCCACTAATCACTTCCACTGGTGTTAAGGTGAACCCTGGGCCAATATACAGCCCGTAATACTCTTCCTTTCAGCCAGAGCTTGGGCTGTTAAAAAGTTCCTTTGTCACTTAGCACCTTAGACAAACGCTACTATCTGCATGTGAAGGGGAAAGAGATGATGGAAGTTTTTTAATTGATGTGGATTTAATTATGCTAATTTAGACAGCTGTAAAGCCTTTTCAGTATAGCTGCATAATGGGACCAGCAAATACAGGTGTCCTTCACTGCAGGCACTTAATGTTTAACCTTAGTCGTTTTGTAAGGAGGGAAAATGCAAAGTAATGGTTAACCAGCAGAAAGCTCTTTTTCTTGAAGACCTAAAGAGGACACTTCACTTTGATTCTTCGCACAATCCCATTCAGGGCTGCAGAAATCCACACATGCTGAGCAGAGCACAAATGCTTTTCATTGCAGCAATGCCTGTGCTGATGGGGGACGGCTGAGGCTGAAACCAGAGGTTCAGGTCTGCCGCAGGCTTCAGCGTCCTGCACAGAGTGTCCTTCACTTAATTCAGGCCATCTCCATGGTTAATTTAAGATGGCCTTTCTCTCTTCCTTCTGCAGCCCTTTCTTGTCATCCTTTTAAATCATTTGCATCCAACCACCTACAGCATCAGCAGATTAAAACCAGTAAGCAACATATCTTCTTGATATGCCCAGGTTACCCAG
This sequence comes from Ceryle rudis, assembly GCA_033439905.1. Lineage (NCBI taxonomy): Eukaryota > Metazoa > Chordata > Aves > Coraciiformes > Cerylidae > Ceryle > Ceryle rudis. The sequence continues at coordinate 112,821 of JAAGNO010019107.1, forward strand.
AGAGGTGGTCAGTGCCCCATCCCAGGCACCATTCCAGGTCAGGTTGGATGGGACCATGAGCAGCCTGCTCTAGTTGCGGATGTCCTTGCTCAGTGGAGGGAAGTTGGACTAGATGACCTTGAAAGGTCCCTTCCAATGCAAAACATTCTATGAGTCTATGATTCTTAGGGTGTTTCCTTGGTGTCTTACCCAGACCCCTCAGAGGCTGCTATGCTTCTGCCCTTCCCAATGCCCCCCCATCCCATGATCTATGTCCCTTCTTTAGGATGGAGCTGACACTCCCAGGGACCATCTGGAGATTCATTTGCCAGGGTCTGGTCAACTCAGCTCCCCAAAGTGGCCACGCAAGACGTAAAGTTAGCGCTGCTTGAAGGGAAGAGTGTAAATGTTTGCTCAAAGGTGAGGAAGGAATCACCCAGCTTTTTTAATACACGGTGAGTCACAGGCCACATGTGTCTGTGTCTCTTCAGTGGCCAGAGGCAGCCTCAGTGACAAGATGCCTTGTGTTCAGATGCCTACATGTCACCTCAAAGCTCTCCTGTTCAGTAGCACTGCCTTATTTGTATGACCACTCAAGTCAAGTGACCCCCCCAGCTCAAGTCTTTTGTAAATTAGCAGTTGCTATTTATTGAACACTTACTAGAGTAGGACCAAAAGCTTTGGCATACACATTCTGGTAGATGTCACTGAAACAATTTCAGGTGTTACTGGGCTGAACTACACATCACCCATCACTGATGCAGCAAGCATTGTCTGCTCAGAAAGTCAAACTCCGGGTTCTGCTTTCCTCCCAGAATATCTCTTTTTCAGTGAGTGCTGCCAAAGCAGTGAATAGGCTGGAAATACACACTAGACCATCAGATGGAGTTGATTTCTATACAGCAGGAGAGCAAAGATTAAATCCAGGTTGTACAAAGCTATCTGCTGCTATATCTTCTTTAGTTAGGTCTCCCAGAGGCAGCAAGAACAGAGATAACAGGAAAAGCGCTTTCCTGTTATGCAATGCAGCATGCAAACCTGCTCCATGATGAGAACTGCTCTGCATATCTGTGTCTGTCTCCATCATGGTGGCACCTGGATGCTGCATTATCTCTAATAACTCCTAAAGTGCAGTAGAGATGTGCTTTTATCCATTCTACGTTGAGGTCATATGATTTGCCCAAGGTCATTGAGAGCAGGAATAGAAACTCAGATTTTGACTTTTCTTCCACTGTTTGATCCCCCATCATCAGATTGGGTCCCCAGCTTTCCCCATCTTTTCTCCCCTGTCTGCAGTTTCAACTTCTGAGCTCCAGGCACCAGCTATGGTGATCCTCTCCATCTTGGCAATAGTTCCTGTTCTGGGAAATGTTAATGCCGGGCACCACGGGGTTAGTGAAGTACTGTACTTCAACCACATTAACCAGCTTCCAAGTCTGCAAATTCTGCTGCCTAGATACAGATAATTCTCCCCAAACACTAAGCCCCCTTGTCCCCCCAGCTTCTCCTCAGGAACAGCCAACTGCAAAGCACTAGATAGCTATTATATTCATATGCATATATTATAAGCATTAGCCTGACAAGCTTGCTGGTGACAGCATCAGTCATACTTCACTTCACCCTCCTCCTGTGGTCCAATGCTGGATTCAACGCCCATGGGCCCACGCTGGGCTCCTGCGGCAGCTGAAGGGCTGAATGCCAGATAATCTGGAAGATATCCTTTCCAACAACAGCACCTGACTTTCTGGCTGGCTCCTCCCAAGGTCTTCTCAGTTGTTCTGGCAGCTGGGACACGGACAACATACTTGGGGTTGAGTCAAGTTTTCCTCTTGGCTGCTTTGAGCTCCTTGATGCCATTTTCCTTGACTCACCCTTGATTACGGTGAATGGCCTCTATTACATTTTCAAATAACCTGATAACCATAAGAAAGGCTTTGGGGTAGGTTTTATTTCAAGTGTTATCCATTCTTACATTTGCCTGATGCAGAAATGTAAGAACTGGTCCTAGAGCCAACCAAATCCTGGTGCTTAGCCCAGCAGTATATCAAATTTCTTTTACATATCCAGAATGAAAAAGCACAGCCTTTTTAACAGGGACAGCCAACGTACAACATACCAATGTAAGCACTCTGCTCTGTATTTTAACAGATTTTAGGAATTTGTGGGAATTTTCTCTAACATTGGAGACTAAAAGATCTGAAGGAATGGCTCTTGCAAAAAAAAATACAAATGGGCGCTTTGATAACTATAAAGTTGCTTTCTTGGCCCAAGAGCCCACATTAGGAACCAAATAAAATATTTAAAGGCAAAAATCTTGCAAAGTTTCCTCCTGTGAAAGGGAAAATATGGTCTATGCTATACCAGACCTTCCTTTTGCAAATCTGTTTAGGAGTTGCCACGAAACACAGAGTATTCAACAAAGCTTGACAATTTTTGTTAAAGTCGCTTTTATATATATTTCTAGGAATGGTTGGTTTGATTTTTCTTCAAATCCAAGTGTCAAGTTGCATTTCAGACCACATATAAATATAATTTTGCTCTCACGTAATGCTTTTGTATCTGGTGTAATTCCATTTACTGCAGTAGTGTTACCTTTCAGTTACCCTAATGGGAATAAGAGCAGAATTACACTGATAGAAAAAAAAAAGCAAGCTGCTTACAGAAAGAAAGAAGACAGAAATAAATACTTCCTCTGGCTTATTTAATAAATTTATAATTTGTCCAAATTGTAACAGAGATATTTATTTCAAGAAATATTGTTTGATCAGCAAGAGTAAACACTGATATATCTTAAACTCCAACAAGCAGTTTTTACAATTTATCAAATGACACCTAACTAAGATTAAGGTTAGTCAGTCAACTAAAAGAAGCAAAAAAAAAAGGTGTCAGGTCATATAACTATACCCTTCCGTTTCCCAACTTTCCTAGAAATCTCTAGCTAAAAATAATTCCAGCATCCGGATGCCTTGAACAATTGGCTTATTTAAAAACATATAAAAACCCTTCTTCCATCCTTAGCCATTTTAAGGTCTCGGTGCTGGCATGCAGCAATAGTGCTTAGCACCACTATATACCGCTTTCCATCTCCAAAGTACTTTACAAACATTAGCTAATTAATCCTCACAACACCCCTGTGAGGTATGTAGGTAAGTATTGTCATCCAATTAGGTAAGTATTAAGCACTGTTATCCCACCAGATAAGTATTAAGGTCTCCCATTTTACTGGGGATCCTGAGGACAACAGGTTAAGTTACTTACCAAAGGTCACAGGGGGAGTTGGTAGAATAAAACTTGGGATGCTCTGGTTTCTCGCTTGGCTATTCAGGCATCCGGGCAGCATCCGGTGCCGCTCCCTCCAACAAAGGTATCCTTTGCCATCCACATGGAAATCAGGGCTTTCTATACCCCTCCGAGACTCAGAGGAATGATTACAGCACAGTGACAAAGATGTGCCCAAGAAGCACAGCCTCCCCTCTTTGAGGTGGGCAAAGATGACATGGCCTAGAATACTTATCAGGAATTTTATTAAGAAAAAAGTTCGTGGACTGGGGTGTTGTCCTGTGAGTGCACATGGACACACATTCGAACATATTGTCAGGCCTTGCCTATCAAAAGCTTCTTCCTGCCCTCCCAGTTTACCTCTTTTCAATTGTCTTGTAAAGATGGACTCATATTAAAGTCTCACATCCAGTCCACAAATACACTGTGGGTTGCATCTTCTTAACATAAAAATGCCCAATTTGAAGCCCCAGCTCAGAGGCTTCTTGGTGTGTAGGTAAACTTGAATCCACAAATACACTTGACAGGTCAAATCCATTTCAGATAATCTAGAAAACAAGACTAGCCCAGCACATCTGAGTTTTAATCTAGTCCTAACAGATGTCAAGCTGGTGAAATAATATCATCCGTCCCCCAGAGACAATGCCAGTGTGAGCATCTGCTTTTAATTTCACTTCACTACTAGAGAAAAAGTGAAAGCTCCTACTGTAACTCCACTTGGAGACGTGTTTGCAAGTTAAAAGATTCTTGACTTGGAGTCCTATGGGTTTTGTGAAGTTATTGAATTCTAGAGCGGTGTGTGAAGGCTCCTAACAAAGCAAAACTCTTCTTCTGAACACAAGGGATCGGCACAGCGATGCTCCAGCTCTTGTTGGAGCTGAAGCAAATCCCAAGTGTAAAAAAAAAAAAAAAAAAAAAAACAAAACGAAAAAAACCCACTTCAACTAGATTTCAGCTGAGCTGATTTACATTGTCAAGTGGAAGGCAGATTTAGCTGAAGTAAACTACACAGTTTTTAGATCATTCAAAATTCATGGCATTTGATCCCATGGGATGTCAAAGAAGCACCAATGGTTTGCCAGGGAACCCTACAAATTGAAAAAAACAAGCCTTGTACAGTTCCAGCAAAAGTCTTAAACCAGTTCTAAGGAAGGAAAAAAAAAAAAAAACAAAACAACAAAACCACACAAACATCAAACTAAAAAGGAGTGAAATAAAGAATTTTTATTTTACTCATCTACACAAAAGCAGCTCCAATGCAATACATGTCAAGATCAAATGCACACAAAGAAGAAGCCCAAACATCTAACGTCTTGAAACACAAAAAAAATTCAACCCACAAACCAAAAACAATTAACCAATTGAAAATAAGAATAATTTAAAAAGAAAGTAGATGTAGCTTCTTTTGCGTTCTTTGGAGTGGTTTTATTTTAACGTTGGACTGAAATAATACTAAAAAAAAAAATCCGAGGAAAATAACAAAAAGTGCAGGTAATAGACATATCATTTGTGTTACAGTCATGAGAAAGAAAATGGGCAACCAAAACTGTGACAGGAATGTGCTTCGTTATTATATTCTTACAAGCTTGGTCTGCCAGCATTTTTTCCTTTTTTTTTTTTTTTTCCTGTGTACTGGTCATCAGCATCTGCCAAAAGAGTCTCTGTGAAACTGTGAGATCCTATTTCCCTCAAAAATAGAGGAAATGATGGTTCTCCACAACCACAAGCCTCAGCTGTAGGTTTTACACCATGATTTGTAGCTGTAAGAGAACACGGTGACGTGCCACCCCCCTGCCTCAATACCGAAGACCGAGCACACAGTGAAATTTCAGCGTGGGTTATGCAAAATGAAAGGATTAAAAAAATAAAAAGAGCATTCAGTTCACGTTGCTCCTTTAAAACATTATCACACAGCTCCTTTTTTTTTTTTTTTTTTTTTTTTTTCCCTAACCTGACCTTTTTTTCCCAACGGTTTGTCTATAACTTAATATAACTAATTCTTTTGAAATAATGTTCACAGTTGGCATAATTGGTGTTATATAGTTCTAATGTACATTACAGAATATTCTGTCACTAGACACTAAATTGAAATTTTAAAGAAAATGATAGAAATAGCTGTAAGGGAAAAAGTACCCTTTTAAATCTAATTTGCTATGCACTGCAGTAGGGTAATGGATGCAATGAAAGTTCCTTTATTGAGTTCCCATGTCCAAAAGGTATTTAGGTAGCAAAGGATGTTAAGCAGACCCCCTGTGCTCCTCCTTTAAGTAAAGATAGCAGGAAATAAGGTATATAGGTTTGTGTCCTCCTGATTTTTATTTCCTCAGGAGTACAACTTATGCAAAGGGCACCTTAGGCTACTTGGAGGATCACAAAGGGTGCCCTCACCCCCTCGCTGTCTGCATGAATAGAAGCATCTAAAGGATGGCTGAAGCCATACAGCGAGTTAAATCCTTCAGGTGGGTCTTTTCAAATTCCAATAGTGAGGAGTTACTGGAGAATTGGTAAGGATTTCACTAGGCCCCAGCAGGTTTGAGATCAAAAGCCCTGGTTAAATAAAAGCCTGTTGGGAAATCTTAAAACCTCTTTGTAATGTAACTTAAAAAAGTTAATACAAAGAGCCCTTAGACTGAAGCCTGTAACAGCATGAACAAAGAGTATATCAAAACTGATTCCATTAAGGGAAGGCAGACAAATAAATTCATTTAATTTAAAGAGAAATCAGATATATTACGCTTCTAAAAACTAAAAAGCATACCAGGAAAAAAATCCCAGATTTTACAATGCACACATACATAAAGCTGTGAATAATGGAAATAAATATGTATATAAAAATCTATTTATAAGTCTCTCGCAGAACAGAGAACAGAACATTATATGCACACGTATATGTTTAAGTATCAATTTATCCAACATGTGCCTGTATAATTCTAGCATATACATATTTTTATCATTTATGAGGCCTCACACTGGGCTTTCAAATCTGCAGTTAGATACATCTCTATATGTATCCAGAAAAACACAGCTGAAAGAGCCCTTACATTCAAAGTGACACAAGACATTTTTTCAACCCAATTAATTAAAAAAGATGGGTGCTCATCAGTCAGCTGGCACAGGTTTTTTTCCTCCATCATATTGCCAAAGTGTCACAGTGTTAGCTGCGCAGCATGTTTAAAACAGAAAATCTGGGACTAGGATTTCGGTATCATTTATTAGCTGACCTCTTCTGAGCAGCTCTTATACTTTTAACTAATTGGGGGAACTCCACCAAAGGTGGAGGGGTAGGAAGGGACAGAATTGTGTAGAATCACTTACATTGGAAAAGACCTTTAAGAACATCCTCTTGGTGACATGAAGAACTCACGTTGGAAGTCAGTGGGACACACACCAGTGGATTGTACACCGTGTGCACAAAACAAGCTGTCTTGTGAGCATTCTATGTGCATGGGATAGCTGTGAGCCTAGAACATGGTCCTCAGGCTGGGGGGACCACGACTGGAGGTCCCTTCACTTCACAACAGGGTTGGATCACTTGGGTGCAGGATGCTCTGGCACCACTGGGAGGGGAGTGATGTCCTGTTGCTCCACGGCTCACCCTCCCTGTGATGAAAAGCCACTAATAATTTTGCTCCAAGAAAGGAAAAGGGGGGTGACTGAATTTTTCTGCATTTGTGAGGCTTTTCGTTATTATCTCATTAGATAGAAAGCACATTTTACTGTTTAAGAAACAATGTTCCTCTCACAGATTTCATAGGCTGCGCAGCTAGAAGAGGGAGATGTCTGCATTGTACCAGCGAGGGTAAATGCCTGCAAAAATCCAGTGTTACTGTTCCACGGGATTTGCTTTTTTTAGTTTAATTTTTCTCCTTATAATTAAAATCTGACATTTTAGCTCAACAATGCTAACCCTGAGCTCATTATGTTCATGTTTAGTGGGGGAATGGCATCCACTCACAATCTCTGAACCCCCCTTAACGCCACCAACCCCTGAACCCCTGCCCCTACAGCAGGCACAAATCACTCTGTCCCTGTACTCTTTAACAACAGGGTTTGGTTGGTTTTTTTTTCTGAAGATAAGAAATCAGCAGCGTATCTCACATATGGTGTCTTTCATCCCAGTCAGCAGCAACAGTTTCACAACCTACACTAATGCCATTAATTTTTTTTTTTTCTTTAGACCCCTAAAATGCACAGCAATTCAAAGCCTTTTAACTACAGGCATGGTTATCTTGGGGGCATCCCACCAAATCAGTGCAGGGACCGCTATTTATGAATGGGCCATTGCTCTGTGAACAAACTCACTCTGGTGTCTGCTGATGAACTTGCCCTTTGTAATATCAACCTCAGAAAGTGGGCAAAATGAAGAATGCCAGGTCAAGGTGGGACCATGAGGGAAACCCGGTCAAAAAGTACCGATATTTAGGGAACCTCAGTCTCGGCGCTCTGACTGACATTCTTGCCCTAGCAACAAGTATCTAAAAATCACAGGAGATAAACATCACTTTTGGCTCCTTGTCTGAGAGAAAATATCTCCAAAGGCAAGGTACCTAATAATAGCAAAGGTTGTGGTGGCTTCTGCATCGCTGGCAATTTTTAGACCGGTAGAGGATGAGGTTTTCTGGTTCAAACTGGAATTAATTGAGGGAAGTCATATGGCTTGTGTTATACACGTGACACCAGATGATCCAAATAGTCCTTTCTTGGCCTTATAATCTACAAATAACCTTGTGGAGGTACTGCTCTCCTGTGGATTAGTGGCAAACCAATGCTCCTCTTGCTTGGATGAGTTTTCTGATCTAAATACCATCCAGACTTGTGTGGCCTACAGGATTTGACTGGATCACAGTCTCAGACGGAGCCACTTCCAATTAATGCCAGACGTGCAATAAACTGGGGTAGGGCACGCTCCGTTTCAGGTGCTGTGTGATTCTGGAGGATCAGTAGCAGCTATGTACAGTGCCAGGACTGAAGAAAAAGCATTTTGCTATAAGTACACTTACAAATATTATTTTACACTTGTTATATTTACATCACCTTGCACTGTAAAAGACCCAGACTATCAGACACCATGAAGCTCTTTGCCTCTGAATTAATCGGATGATTTGCAAGAGCAAGGTATAATTGTGGCCGTTTTGCAGGCCATAAAAATCATAAGATTCCAGAATGACATGGATAACAGGACACCCTATTCCCATATGGAAAACGTAGCATATGGGGTCTTGTCCATCTTGCTTGGATTAAAAGGCAGAGGAAATACCTGGCTGAGCAGTGCTCAGGAATAATCAAGTGGATGATATTACAGGAGCAAGCTGGGTCTTTATTTATTTGCTTTATAAGGATGCCTCTGAGTTCAGGTTGTTTGAGTTACATAAATGCTAAGCTTCCTCCAGACTAGCTCCACAGCCCTGATTGCTCTAAGTCCTTCGCTGTGATCGGTCAATGCAGTCTTCAGAAAGCTGGGGAATCCCTGTGGGGGAAAGCGAGGGAGGCTGCATCCCTCCAAACCAGAGGTGAGCTCATACTCAATCACCGCCTCCAAGTCCACTAGAAATATTTCTTAAACGCAGATAGCCTCATTTCTGTCCCTGTCTCTAACCATGCTTCATTTTAACCCCTGGGATAATTTTCTCTGTAGAAGGAAATGTGTCATTTATTAAGTCAACAACCACTTCCTTCAGTATCTACAAAAATTTCTTCTGAGGTTTCCCTTTCAAGTACTGATGTTATTTAGATTTGCAGGCTGAGACTGTAGCAAAAGGTGGAAAAACTTACAGTCGTTACATTGATTAATCAGCTGCTGAAATTTGGCTTTTCAGCGTGACACCTCTATTCTCTGAATGTGTGGCCTACTGCAATGTAATCAATTTGTCTGTGCAGGCTCCAAAACCCCAGAGCCACACAATGCAAAAAGGCAATCTTCTGCCCTCTTTGACCACAATAAGCAACATTACTGAAATCACTGCTCCCGTACAAGTGTAGCATGACCCCGTATTTGTAGGCAGCAGAGTATGACTTCATTAAAAATCATACGCTGCATTAGGGGCTTCCAGCTTGTGCAAGGCGAGGCAGCATCAGAGCAGCATATGTCTGAAACTGATAGTAAAATGGGTAATGCCTTAAACCCCACCTCTATACTGTTATTTACATACGTATCTTTCATCTGACATAGGCTTCCCCTCCAGCACCTTGAATATATCAGTCCTAAGGAAGAGACTTTAAGTTCAAAGAGTGCCATCCCCAAATCAAAGTAGGGGGTTATCAAGTGAGGTGCGCCAAGCAGTAAGACAAAACATATGCATTTTTAATAGGTAGCCTCTCCTCCCCCTGAGGAAGCCAAGAAAAGAGGCTCTGTGAAGCTTCATCAGAAAACAAGTTCAGTAGATTTATACTCGGGCTGCTATTCGCAAAAACAAAATTCACAACTCTCATGTATCTTTGCTAGATGTTTTCTAAGCACTTTTCAAAGCACACCGGCCCCACCCGTGGCAGTCCTACTGACCAGGTGAACTCATCTCCCTGCAGCACTGAAAAAGAAGACGGGGGGGGGAAATCCCTTAAAACAAAACTAAAAATTAAAAGGCCATAAAAAAGAAACAAAAATCTCAACAGGTCTGTATGGAATTTCAGCAGCACTTTATTTATTAATGCATATGTAGCTACCATTGTATTCCAGCTCCCAAAGACAGATCTGTAAGGAATAGGCCACATGCTGATTGACAGCAGCCATAATTCCATACAATGAGACTGTATTAAATTGTTTGATGTGATATGATACTCATCACTTGTAACTGATCAAACATTCTGCTGCATCAAACAGTATTACAATACAATCAGGCTGGAGATGGTTCCTGCCAAGGCTGTTCATCACATTGCACACTCCTGCATTAAACATATCTATTAATAGCATTGACAAACTGCTCCTATCCAATTTTTTTTTTTTTTTTCCCAAAGAATTGTACGACGTGAAATGTGCAAAGAAATCCGTACATAATGCTTTGCAGTTTGAGGCACTGCTTCCGTTGGCTGCATGCTTCCACATGAAAGGCTTTGCTGATTTGGGGATTTTTTATAGGATAATCCCAAAACTTGCAAACCTGTGCCCCAAAACAAGAACACGAGATTCCAGCTCCTTTTTAAGATATCTATTATTGTTGTTGTTGTTATTATTTATTTCCTAAATGCAAACAAACTGGCAGACTGAATATTTTTTTGACTAAGATTTTACTTTTGCTGTGGTTCCCCCCAGGAGAGCTGCTCTAACCTGCTATCTTGCAGGAGGGTGCTGTGTTTGCTAACACTGACCCTTTTAGAGGCGGGAAACATAAATAAAAGAAACAAATTCCTTGTCACCGCTGTTCCTGCCGCAGACATAGAGGGGGATACGCTGCAGCCCGTGGGGGACAGGACTCACTGCGACATTACAACTGTAGGGGATCTCTCAGATGCAGATTCTTAAATGAGCCTGGGTCTCTAGAGGGCAGAGGTCAGCTGTCCTCAAATCTGTGTGAATGCTAGATTAAGTTTATTAATCTCCCTGCTTTCACTTAAAAACCAAATTATAGGATGGTTAAATGTTAATGCCCGGGAGCTTGTGAGATGATGAATGCCCTCAGCTACTGCTGCTAGAGGGAACACAAGGTGTTCAGACACTGGAAGGGTATTAGAAGTTAGTGTGATGCACTCGGGAGTACGTTTTCCTTAGGAACTACCACATGCTTCATGCCTGATACAGGTTTGGTTTGCTGTTCTGACCGCAGCAAGTGCAGCCACCCTCAGACAGGACTGCAAGACGTGCAGTTGCTGGATGGAAAAGCTGTTGGCCCCAATTCAGGTACTGGTGACTTCCCACCTTCATGTCTGAAGGGTAGAGCAGATATGCCCACTACATCTGGGGAGGCATAACCTCATCCTCAGCTCTTTATATAGAATTTATACCCGTGCGTGGGTGAGATTTGAAATACCCATCTCTCTGCACCGACTCTCCAGCACCCAGGAGCTGCATGAAACCAAGCATGCAATGAACATGGTATTTAGCAACCTTCAAAACTGCTTCTATCAGTGTATCTCATAAAACTACTCCAGCGTGTAAAAATGAAGTGATAAATGAGTACGAGGGTTCCATATAATTCCTCGTGGACAGGTATGCACATCATAATTGGACAATCTGCCCCCTTGATTGCTATCTCAGCTTGGGAGACCAAGGATCATATAGCCATGGAAAATACGCAGTAATATGCAGGAATGCATGCTTGGTTATCTGAAGCTGGAGCACAACACCAGGGTTTTCTTGAGTTGGGAACGTATATGTTTCACATTTATGAATTTGTGCAAACTGCAGTGACAGGAGGTATCTTTTGTCCTGCTTTTCACTCCCATAGTGTCAGCCTGAGCAGAATAAACACATCACACAGCAAAAATCATCTCTCTTTTCAGAACAAGCTCCACAAAGGTTACTTAAGAAAAGTGTGTAAGACATTTCCTTTTTCTAATTAAAAAACAATAAATAAAATCTTGCAAGATAATAAACTGTCTCAAAATGATACCTTAAGAACTGACGTGATATAAAGCATACAGGAAAGGGCTGGAAAGGGCTTTCACACTCTGATGGGCAGTTTTTTAGCGGTAACAGCTCAGTGCAGTGCATAGAACTAAAGAAGCTGTAACTTTCTATCTGGGTGTAGCTAAGTAATTCAAGATGCTGCAAGTTAAATGTAACAGTAGAAAGGAAGAAGTTCAAAAACAAAGTCCCAGGCATTTCAGCGCAGCGTACAGTATACTAAATTGTGGTATTACAGAAATTGCTGAGAATTTGGCCACAAAACGTTTCATACTGCACCAGGATTCCGCCAGGGCTGGGTTCCAGACATTTTTCCTTTCACCTGTACTCTTTTTTTTTTTCTTTCTTTCTTTCTTTTTTTTTTTTTTTCCTTTCCTTTCCTTTCCTGTTTGTTAACACAAAACAAAGAAGTCCCACTGTATTGGAGAATTACAGCCCTTGCCCTGAATACACTTCTCCATTTATTCAATCAGCGCAACCAAAAAGTCACCACGCACCAGGCGAAGACAACCGCAAATCTGTTCTTACCCTCCCTGTACCACCTGAGTGCTGTTATTATTCCTCATCCTTGGGGAAAGGACCCCATATGTGAGTTTCAGAAGCCACCTCAGTAACTCCAAGCATCATTATCAATAGTAGGATGAACTGCAGCTGGGATGCACTGAGAAGGCACGGTAATACTCGTCCTAATCTCTGCATTCATCTCACTGGCCCTCACTAGGAAGTTTAAGTACATTTACTGGGGATTCTTCAGCCCTTGAAAGGTAGGAAGACATCTATGAGGCTTGACGTACTAGCTAATTAACTTGGGTTTGGAAAAAAAAATCTTCTTATCTACTTAACTTGGAGACACTCTCTTTGTTTTTAAGCCTGCAGACAACCTTCTCTTTAAAATGCACATTACGTACAACTCAATAGTATGGAATGTATTATTTTTAACGAGGACCTATTTTAACTTAGACGTAAACCAACTAACATTTGACAGAGGGGTTTTGTCTAAAATATTTGCAGAATCAACTGAATGATAGTCTACAAAATCATCATGCTTGCTTTCTGCCCTTAAAAATCCAGGAATATTAATGTATGAATCACTTGAAAATGAACCCCCAAATGCACACACAGAGAGACAAACACACACACACACACACACACACAAGCTAGAAAGAGTTAAAAAAAAAAAATCTCCCACTTTTTGTTTCTTGGTCTCTTGAAGGGGGGAATATTGAGGCTGGGAGAAAGTGATTGAATCGGTGCCTGCAGTGGTTGGGGCACGTGAGTATTTCATGCAGTTCTTCTGACAGGAACATAGGCATGAGCAACTCCTGTAACGTCCCTGCTCAGAATTAAAGCATACTAAAATTTCCTGCAAATTGCACAGAGTGATTTTAAATCCTCAACATATTCCTAACAGATAGAACAGTGGCATGATTGACCAAGCTTTTTTTATTTTTTTTCCCTTCTTCTTTTTTAAAGTACACATATGATGATGCATCATAGTTATAAACAGATGGTATTTGGCCTCCTTCCTATTCTCAACATTTGGAATTCCTAAACTATGTGAATTAAACAATAATATTTTATAAACATACAAGGGATTTTGCTCACTGCTTTGTTAACATAGAAATTATACAATGCTGACATTTATTTAAATTTTAAAAAGTAAACAAGAGTGTGTATTGAATTAAAGCAAGCTAAAATCAACAGAAAGAAATATGTTCTGTGCGCACATTACCTACGACTGCACGGGCCTTTTTAGGGGAGACATAATGGGATGAAGCACAAATTGTAGCTTAGACAGTCTGATCCTTTGTGCTCGAAAGGCTCATTTAACACCTCACTGTAAACAACGGATATTTATACCATAATTGGCCAGTTGACCATCAGTTGTTCATTTACTATGTAACCTGCTATTATGGAGTTAAAAGAAGTTCCTTTCTGTTGGCTTTTCTAGGAGTGAAAGTGTGTTTGCAATTTTAGTACCAACTGGATTCAGTCTAACACTTGTACTTAGTATGAGAAACATTTTCATAATACCAAAATTTGGGGGAATAGGAGTATTCCTGCCAGGAAGGGAAGAAGTATTGGTTCTTAAAAGAAGAATTCTGTTTGCCTGGTTTCCTCTTTCCTTTCCATTTTAACCCCTTTTTAGGTTCCTCTCTAGCTGTGCAACACTGAGAAGCACTTAGGTTTTAATCACTATTCCCAGGTCTGCAAAGAGGTTCTGTGATGAATAAATAATGAATCAGAGATTTTAATCAGTGTTATGATTTTTGAAAAGGCTAATTATCATTGTTTACAGACATGCCTTTCCCATGTATTTCCTTGTTTTGCCTTCAAAGCTCTAAGGGTTAAGCCCCGAGCATGCAGCCCTCCCATTCCTCCTCAGCGCCGCACTCCTCGCCTGGGTTTTCTTTCGGGGTTTGGGGGTATTTTTTTGTTTGTTTGGGAATTTTTTTTGTGTCTTTTGTTTTGTTTTGTTTTCGGAGAGTGGACAACTAAACCGTAAGAGAGATGGAGCTAGGCAGCCGGAGGCTCGAAGGGCTGGGGAAAAGGTTCCGCACCCGCGGAAAGCCCACCGCGGAGGGGTGGGAGAGGGGGGTAGTGTTTTGGTTTTTTTTTTTTTCTCCTTGTCTGCTATCGATATAAATGTTCCAAAAAAGCGAAGCGGAGGAGCCGCGGTGGTAGCCGGGCTCCGTTCCCGCTCGCAGTGCTGCGCGGAGAGGTGCGGAACGAACTGCGGGGCCGTTCCCGCAGCTATCGCTCCAGGAGCGTCCGCTGCCCTCTCCTCGCCTTTAACATTATTATTATTGCTTTAGCTGCCATTGGTGTCGTTTAACCCTGGTTCCCATCTCTGCCCTCACCTCCATACTTTCGGCTTCGCCGGGATGGGAAAAGCCCTTTCCCCGGGTAGGACCCTTAATGCCAACGGGTGTCCCTCCCCCCGCCCGGGTCCGATGCTCTTCGGGTAACTCCCCGGGACGGGACCGGTCCCACCCCGGCAGCCGCCGCCGCTCCCCGGGTCCCGCGGCCCCATCCCTGCGCTCCCGCACCCTTGCGCTTCCCCGTTCCTGCGCTCCCCCGTCCCTGCGCTCCCGCACCCCTGCGCTCCCCCGTCCCTGCGCTCTCCCATCCCTGCGCTCCCACATCCCTGAGCTCCCGCACCCCTGCTCTCCCGCGGCTCCATCCCTGAACTCCCGCATCCCTGTGCTCCTGCTTCCCTGCACACCAGCGGCCGCATCCCTTCTCTCCCGCATCCCCTCGGCCCCATCCCCGCGCTCCTGTATCTCTGCGCTTCTGCAGCCTCATCCCTGAACACCAGCGGCCGCATCCTTTCTCTCCCGCATCCCCGCGGCCCCATCCCTGATCTCCCGCAAGCCTGCGCTCCCCCGGCCGCTTCCCGCTGCCTCCTCCCCGTTAAGCGCTCGCTGCTGCTGCTGCCGCTTCCACGGAGGGTGGGTGATAACTTGTAACGCAGTTACAGACCACTCGATTCTCAGTTTTCCAGCAACAGCTGTGTATCTTCGCTAAGAATGTAAAGAAATAGCATAAGATAATGCAGCATTGCTATTTATTACCCTATAATTAAAGTTCTGACAGTGTTTCTATTATAAAACCTTATTTGCAAGGGTTCATAACTCAGAGGCAAAATTTTCCTGTAAGATGAAGCCTCGCTTACCAGACTGAATCATTTAGAAAGTATTTGAGTTAAATAAGGTTAGCCTATTAGAGAGTAAAAGTCTCAAGGACTGTCGTTTAGGTGCTCATTTACATCTGCAAATAACGAACTGCAAAGTCCCCCAAATCAGGGATATGTAAGAGGAAAATATTTTTTTTTTTTGCAAAATCAAGGTTTCATGGAAAGGTTTTAATATAATTCTCTAGGAAATTATTCCCATGAAAACAATTTGTTTGAAAGAAAATGCCCTCTGGGCTTTTCCACACAAACTAGTCTTGGGCTAGTACATGAGAACCAAACTTAAAAGTGACTATGAAGAGAAATGAGACGGGCTAATTCATTTCAACTGTCCTTACTGGAATAAAAAAACCAAGAGTAAACAGCTTGAACAGGGAAAGGTGAATTTAATTTTCAAGGCCCTTTAACTTCTAATAATCTGAGGAACAAGATGGGAGGTACATTCTACCCTCCCAGTTATTCTGATGTAAATTCATTCAAGATTTATATTGGTGTAATAGAGAAGCAGAATTTGCTCCATGATTTCTAATGAACTGCTGGCTCGGTCTTTAAAAATGCAATTAGAAAAATCTAGCCTCCTAATTCAGAACAGCTTTGAGCTAAGTCAGAGGTCTTGATGCTGCACACAGGGTTGGGAGCTGGTCTGTACCAGGGCTCCTTACAGTGCCTGCAGCACGACTGGAGTGGGGCTGGGAATGCTGGAAACGGTTTGCTACAAAATTCCCTCGTTATTTTAGGATTTTCTTTTGTATTATATGGGAAAAGGCAATTCTCATGCAGAATAAACCTGTGTTTCCTGTGATCTCAAATACTAAGACAAAAGGATTGTAGGATTAGGTGCCTGGCCTGTTATTGATGTGGAAGGCAAGGAGCTGTCTGGTTGGAAGGCAAGGAGCTGCCGGGCGAGTCTGGCACGAGTCAGGAAAACCCGTCTGGCATTGACTGTACCAAAACCTGTACCAAAGCACTTGCAGTCGCTGTGTCAATGCAGGTGAAACATCAATAAACATGAAAGTAAGTCAAGGGCTAATTCTGTCATTTTACTCGTAAGATAAGGCCTCTGCACTTACCGCCTAACTCATGTGTGTAGGAACAGTGGGACCGAGATCCCGGTTTGTCTCTCTGACCTTTTGAAGTGAAGGCTTTAAATGAAGCAGCGTGGAGCGGCTGTCTCGTTTGATCTTCACTGTGAGGTAAAACTCCTCAGGTCGTTTCAGTCTACATCAGGCTGGTGGGGGGAAGACCTGCTTTGGGGAAAATATCGCCTCTGATTACCTGGAATTCCTACCTTGCCTTCTTGAATAGATGACCTAAAATAGTCCAGGGTGGCCACCTACATGAGGCCAACCTGAATGTCCTAGGAGATGCGGTAAGGACATTTTCATCCTTGCTCTACAGCAGCTGTGTTTCTCTGCTAAGAATGAAAAGAACTATCAGAAGATAATGCAGCATTGCTATTTATTGCCCTGCAATTAAAGTTCTCACAGTGTTTCTATTATAAATCCTTATTTGCAAGAGCTCACCACTCAGAAAGAAAATTTTCAATCAAGATGAAGCCTCGCTTACCAGACTGAGTTGGGTACAGTTAAAAGTATCACTGATCAATGGCACCACCTCATCAAGGAGCTGGGCGAGACCTCCTTTGCTCAAAGTGTGCAATGAGGACAGCAGGAGTCTTCAACTCGAAACCACAGAGCTTTGGTGTCTTGAGTCTGTTCACTACAAGTCCAAGTGCAACACTACAGCATCAACTCTTTCCCTTTTATTGGTTTGGAGAATGACTCACCGTGAAACTTGAACCAATTCACTTTAATTGTACCATGCCTCAGTTTCCCCATCAGCAAAGGTGAAAAAAAATTTTCTCATTTGCTTTTGCTAGTGCAAGGTGTGGCAACAGCAGTGACACATTGCTAAGAAGCACAAGGCAGTCCTGTCACTTGGTACTCCACAGTATGACTACCACAACTTTGTATCCTATCTTGAGAAGACCATTTGTCCTCAACCACATTAAACACCTAGAGCCAAGGTGGGCTTTGGCTAACGAGAAGGAACGAGCTCATGAGGTAGATGATTCCTGCAATATTACAGCACTGCAGGAAAATATCCAAACACTTACCGTTGGATCTCTCTTGGGTCTTTTGATTGCTTAATGGAGTAATTTTAAAGAGAGGTACCTTCTTGTTTCTCCTGCGGTGGAAAAGAACAGTTCAGCATCTTGATCGCATCAGAAGGCATGAAGGCATGTGTGTGGAGGCCAACCTGCTCCTGTCTTTCACCAGCTGTGGACAGAGCTTGGGCAAAGGAAAGATGCTGCTGGGTGACCACCTGCTGGGGTGGGGAGAGGAGCTACCCTGCCCAAGCCGAGGGACGCTGAAACCCCAGCTGTCCACAAAGAGAGGTCTTACCAGGCTTCACGATGTAATGCCTTACCCAGAGTCCTCTTCTTGCTTCCTCCCAGAGCAGAGTTGAAAATCTTGGAATTGTCATAATGTTTTATTATCACTTGCAAAACAGATTCTACTTCATCAGATAAAGACACAATTGCATTCATTGACTCTGACACAAGGATATGCGTAGTGATAAACATACAGATAGATGTACACACTTATACATGAATGAGATATGCTAATTAAAAATTGCAGTGGGCACTTTATTAAAAATTTATTGTACAATCTACATCTTCAAAACATTTTACATCAACAAATATAGCAGCTTGACTGCTGGAATCATAAGTGATTTATCTTTAAAAGACTGTATTTGTAACTGGATGCAAAGATTCTTGATGAACTGCCGTTACATTTAAACTACTGGTTTTTATTGGAAGTATTTTGACTGTTATCTGTTTGTTCTCCATCCTTGAGAGGAATAAAACAAGTGTCTCGGCTTTCATTTTATCGGATAGATGGCACCATGTAGCATATTTCCCATGCTAGTTTGAATTACAGCTGTTTATCTTTCAGCTTTCTTTAAGATTAATTAAATGCAAATGTAACTCCACGAATCATGGGATTACCTGCCAGACCCCTTATTAATACCTTCACTTAAAAACCCTTGTGCCAGAGAGTCATTAATTTGAAAAAAAAAAAAAAAAGAGAAAAAGAAAAAAAGAAAGAAAGAAAGAAAGAAAGAAAGAAAGAA
>JAAGNO010019108.1:0-39010 GCA_033439905.1 Ceryle rudis
ACATTATCTGTAATAAAAATGAGTGAAAAAAATAATTACAAAATCAAATTATGTTGGATAATTGTTGTAAAAAGTTCATTCTACAACCTACAAGTCTTCTACCTTTTTAATTTATTATCAAGAGTGAAAATACAAAGCTTTTAAGCTTTTTTCTACCATGGCCAGGATTTTTGCAAATGTACAGGATTCAACTATTTACAATGAAGGCAAAATTACAACATACCCATCAGCCTTCTGCGGATTTAGGTCTAGAGATTTTGTGCTATAGAAATAAAAATTATAGTAATAATTTATTAAAAAACCCCAACCATTTTATTTTAAAATCAAGTAAAACCCAAAGAACATTTAGGTAAAATTGGTAGAATTTTGAACAACTGTTCATTAAATTGTGTCCTTCACTCTTTTCCTGAAAGGACGAGTCTCTGAAAGCATGGGTACAAAACAAGAAAGGAAATAAAGTGATTTAAATGTGACACTATTTGTGGCTACTCAGGTGAATTGTGAATCAAGGACAGTTTTAAATCCATCTGTATAGTAAATCCAAGATAGCGTGTCTAACCTAGTACTACTACTTATACAGGAAATAGCCACTCTGTCAAGACAGACTTAATAGAGTTAGGGATATCATATCACAAACACTCCTCAATATAAAAAAGAAGCTCAACATCTTACTTTTCTTCTTTTTTTCTTAATTAAACAGTAGTTTTTCCAAGAATATTATACTTAAAGGCCATGATTATACTTTCTGCTCACAATAACTACAGAAACTCTAAGTATAATAAAAGATATCAAATGTGATTAGTGCAATTACTAAATATGACAACATTAATAAGTCAGATTTTTAAGATGTAACCTAAAAAATATCCATCAGATAAGGTTTTTCTGAAAGTGGCTTCAATGTTATCGTAATTTCCATTATATTCAACATAAATCCCTTATATCATAAAAGTGTGTTTACTTCAGAGCTGAATGAATAATTAATACATTTTTTCAACCAATTAAGATTCTCTTAGCAAGTAGATAGCAAATCACTCAATATATTTAAGCTTAAAATATTAAACCCCTTTTTTCAGGGAATTGATTGCATATATTCTGAATATAAACTGTCATTCCTGGACAGGACAAAATACAATTATCAAAGGGGCTCATTACACAATCATTTAAGTATACCCATTGATGACAATACATTTTAAAAATTAATTTGTCCAGAAAGCCATCTATTTATGTATCAAATATTATAATTACTGGTTTTAGTGAAATTTTGTATTGTGTTACCACATTTGAGTGTATAAACACTTGCAGAGTAAGCAGAAAAGAAACCTTAGCAATGCCCAGGTCACATCAAAATTACCGTATGTCAGGTTCTTTTAGAGCTGGTATTCTTACCCCATTCACCTGGATCTAGTTGTGAGAGTATATGTGCATATTTACCTCTGTGAGTAGCAAAGCAAGCAACTGTTCCAAACATTGAATAAATGCATGGTAATACATTTACAGTTCTTCACAGGTCCTTTGCCGAAGTGTTCATACTCATTGGTGCTTTAAACATTACTTAAACCAGATTGTTTTGGCATCTGCTTCAATGCTCCTTCCACAGAAAAGACACTGGTGAGACATATTGTAAACTTTAACATCTTTTTTAAAATGTGAAAGAGTGAAATCCTGACTCCTATGACATAACAAAAGAATCTTAATCACTATTACTATACAGGCTAGGAACACACACCTCCAGTTTTGTTACATTCTGAATTTTAATTGTCACATTAGTATTTAATCTGAAAATGCCAATATTTGGGGAGGGGGTTCGTGGTGTTGAAACAGCAGGAACTGATAAAATAATAACTTCTCTGAATTTTGCATGTATTAAAAGTGCTTTCTATTCCTGTTAACGTCAAGAATTTTAGAATGATCCCTCTGAGCAAATATGCTTAATCAGGGTCTGACAATATAATTTTGTACCAATTGCTGTTGTATGTTGTTAACTCTGGTTTCATGTACAGATATATATCATAGTCCCATGAAACCTCAATGTCTAAAACTGATTTCTTTCCTTACCCAGGTCTTGCTTTGTGCACATACCCAACTTAGAATGGTTCCAGCTTCTCTGGTGTCATCACAAAAGCTCTGAGCAAATATAATACATTAACATCTTTCATAATATTACTTTTCATATAAGCAACAATTGCAGATGCCTTAAGGAGCTTCATGCAGCTGTACAAACACATGGCCAAGGCACTGAAACTAAAAGGGCCATATCATGCATCTCCAATGACTAAGATAACCAATAAAAATGTAATTATTTGGATCAACTTCTGCTCACTTAAAAAATAAAAATACAAAAAAAAAAAAAAAAAAAGCCAAACAAACAAACAAAAAACAAACACCAAACTCTCCCCCAAAAAACCACAAACTAATGGTGATTGGCTT
Source organism: Ceryle rudis (assembly GCA_033439905.1). Classification (NCBI taxonomy): domain Eukaryota; kingdom Metazoa; phylum Chordata; class Aves; order Coraciiformes; family Cerylidae; genus Ceryle; species Ceryle rudis. Next base: position 2,428 of record JAAGNO010019108.1, read on the forward strand.
GGGATCCCCCTCCAAAATTTCAAACTTTCTTCCCACATTCTGGCTCCAATGTGATTTTTCTAAATGAGATGTAGAAAAGAATTAGCCCGTGGAAATGGGGTAAATTCTGTCATCTTTAGTACCAGTATCATACTTAATATGACTCTATGACTAACCTTCCATTCACACTAGAATCTATCTGGGTATAAAAAGACCACTCACGTTCAGATTAAAGTTATATATACAGTAACAGTTGATCAAAGTTAACTACTGCAATGTCAAAGAAAAATCCACCTGCTGTAAGATACCCAGAGATTTCTGGAAGCAGTCATATTATAAATGACACTCTAACCACAGAAGTATACTATTTCCCAGAGATTTCTGGAAGCAGTCATATTATAAATGACACTCTAACCACAAAATTATACTATTTCCCATTTTTAGTTAGCTGTCATAAGATATCATTTGAGAAGATATTTTAAATTGGGGAAGACAGTTTAAATTTATGTCAAAGCTTCTGCTTTGACATAAATATGCAAATAATACACCCAGCATTTTGTCACTGTCTACAGCTTCACAGTCCTTCCAGCACAGACAGGTGAACTGCCCTGAAATACAATCTTCCTCTGCCACACTGATAGATTTTCATCAGATTGCATCTCCAAGAGGATCTTTGTCATTCCCAGATAAGTTTCAGTTTCATTTCTCATCTTGATGGACTATGGAAACATTTCTGGGTGGTATCACAAACACAAACTAACAGTGCTTACTTTGCTTTGTTTGTTGTCCTAAATAAATATATAACACTTCTCAATTATCAACTTGAAATACAAGTTGAAAGCCTTCTCAAAATATTTATACTAAAGCTATTCACACAGACAGTAAAGCCATTTTGTAATAGGAGAGTCACAAAGGTTTAAAATTAACTGAATTCACATTTTATCAAAAAGCATCAATGCTGCATACAGAGGAATAGAAAAGAGACAAATACAGATAAAATAAAGTGGCTTTAAAGGAAACAGTGTGGACCTACATCCAAAAGGGTTTAAGAATCTCAGACATTCTCTGGAGTGATGGAATTGTGTCTCTCTTACTATGTCAACCCACAAGCAACCCCAAGGGTCTGGTTATTCCAGGACTGATAATTAGAAAATGTGGTCAGAAAAGACATCCTAGCCTTGCAGCGGGAGCAATTAGCACGGACATAATGACAGTGGTAAAATATTTGGCTTCCAGACTGGAAATAGTTTTAAGATTTTTCTGTTATCCTCACCTGTAAAATATTGAAGCTATAGAGGTGGAAAGCTGAGGAATAACCCTTACTCATGAAGGAGAAATAATTTTCTTCCTCAGTGGTATAGGTCAAAATAGGCTGGAGAGTCCCTTGCCCTGAGGGCTGTGGAATTGCTCCCTGACTTTAGAGATTAGCCACTCTTCCTTGCACTCTGAGGAACATTCCTAAATCCCCAGGCTTCCCTCTCCTCCCACTGGCAGCATGGCACATGCAAGAGTGCTGACAGTTTGCTTTCCCTTCTGCTCAGTTACAAAGAATCTCTCTTGCCCTTTCAAACGTGAACTCTAGCCCACCGTAGCTAGTGGTGGCTCTAGTCAGCTTCATTCATTAACTCTTTTCTGAAGCATACCTAGTTTGCATTAAATAACAATGATGATTAATACTGACTTCAGAAAAGCACTACTTTTATAGCTGATGTTGTCTGTTCCAAGAGTTTTGAGTTAATTCTTCCCTATAATCAGTGTAGACCCTGAAGTTATACATTACACACTGTAAACCACTCAGAAAATACATTTTTGGACTGTTAAGCTTAATTTTCCCCAAACAAATGTGTTAATGTAGCTGGTAGATCACTAATATGTATAAGCCTACATAAAAGACATTGCAATGGAAAAAAAAATGGCTACCTATTATTCTTCTGTTCTTCAATATACTTGGCAAGCATTGTCTGTATCCCATAGGGCAAATCACAGGAGATTTGGCTTTGGAGACTCACAGAGGAAATATATAAAATGGGCAATATGACAATCATAACTCTTCATGAATATGTAAGCCATTCAGTGTTAAGACTAGTGAAATTCATAGTTGGTTTTGCTTATTCACAGCCTGCAAGTTCCTAGCTGGGTACATTACCTTTGTAGGGGAATTAGAAACAAACAAACAAAAAATTCTTTTCCACTTAAAAATTATTTTCCCAAATAAAAACCAAACAGAAAAAGCACTACAAGGTTTAAATTATTACTGATTAATTGAGTCTGACTTTCCTAAGATCTCAGTGGAGTACTTGAATTATTTGCATAATTAACTTTTAATATCCATATTGTTTAAGGATTTGCTATGCAACTTTACCTCTATTAGAAAGTAAAACTTTGTTTCATTAGGAGTGTGGATAAGATAGCATAACAACCTATAAAATGAAAGAAGAAGAAAATTCTTGCATCAGCTGAGGAGTTACAAGTCTTGCACAAAGCAAGGTTAAGCATAAGCTTTAATTTGTGGATTAGAAGCTGAACCAGAAGACAAGAAAACCTCTCTTCAAGCACAGGCAACTTGCATTTTTTGCAATTATGCAAAATCCTATAAACCTGCTCACTTTCACTGACAGATGATACATCAAATTAAGATACCATCATCCCAATTTAAACAGCAGAAAAACAAAGTTGTGCAGCACTGACACCTTGAAACACAACAGCAAGTATGCTAGGGAAGCTGCATGTTGTTTCGGTGGCAGATCTGGATGGAGAGACCTGATGCCACAACAGCCGTGGGGAGCCAGCTAATAGAGAGTAGGTAATTCTGTGGCAGGTAGTTCTGATATGATCTGTTCTTTACAGTTCATGACCTAGAAAAGAAACAAACTAACCAGCTGTACATGAAGTTAGTCTATATTCATAGACATTGTAATTGTTGGGGGTTTTTTTCTCCTTTTCAAAATGTGTTTTAACCTGAAGCTCTTTCTTACAGACACACACACACAACACCTTATATTGAGAACAGTCTCCCACCAAGAACTATTCAAGCTGCACTTTTAGCCCTGAAATTTTAAGCAAGGACTTACATGTGTTCAGTTACTACATGGCAAACATTACTTTTAATATGACAGGGACTTAATATGTTGCATACAATGAGCCCCATAAGTGCATATTCACAAGACCAAGTAGCAGATGGTAAAACCAGATTGTCCTCTTCCTTCACATTTCCATAGCATCTAATATAGCAGGCCTTTGAATCCAAGTAAGGTCTTTAAGAGTGAAGGGAATACAAATTAACTAACTGATTAAAGAAAGAGAAGGTAAATGCTAAATTTCATTAAGGACTTTAAAGAGCACTATTAGTAATAGTTCCTGAACAAGTACTTGGGTTACAACTGTTATCTTTTCATCACCTTACTTGGCCACAGAGGTCTCCTTGGAACAGATTTGTTGTATGAGGATGCTCTTAGTTCATACTTGCTTTTGTTTTGGTTTATTTCTATTTATAAAATGCAAAGATTCAGAGAAGTTCACTGGATACAAATTTCCTGTTTAAACTCAAAATAATCTTTCTATGCACTGATAATCGCTGATAGAATAAACCATACACCGACCTTTTTTTTTTTTTAATTAGTCATTACCTTTGAACTACAGTCCTAATATTTACCAAAACAAAAAAGGAAAAAAAAAAAAAAAAGTCAAATCAAAGCATAGTTTTGCTCTTTCTGTGTTACAAAAATTTGACATCATTATAATTTATCCTAGAAATATACCTGCAAACAATTATGCTGTTGTCATTGCTTTTTAGAGACCCACAGGTTAATAAAAAAGAGAATAAGATTAAAGAGTGACGTTTTTTGGGAGCATCTTTAACTGCCTAGAAAAGTCAATATTCTTTTTTTTTTTCTAACTCATATCACCATTATCTCCTTTGGCCACTTACAGTGTCTCTGTTTTCACATTATTTTGTCCCTAAAATAACCCTAATATCATGAAAACATAAAAAATAAGTAACTGCTGAAATATCAGTAGACTTGCTGCTGATTCTATGGGTATGCACCTAACTAAGCTTTAATATGGAAATAAATGGTGCTAGACCAAATATATATCTGAAATTCAGCATTGTTTTCCCCAGAATAGGAATTACAGCGTTCTATTCCATGATGTAGAAACAATGGGGGCTTTTGGTTTTATGACATCATGATGTTATCAAAATATCATCCTCTTTCAACAAATATTTTCCTTACCAAGAGGCCAAAGGCACAACCAGTTAATTGTGTCCCTCTGCAGGAGGGGTTTTCACATTTCTAATCATCATGTCTCTAATTATCTTGTTTGTATCTCAAATTATAGTCAGACTTGACTTTACAGCTCCACCACCCCACTGGAGCTCATTTACCCCAACATGCATAAGCAGGATCAAGCAGATAATCTTTCCATTTGTATCCCAGTTGCAGCACATCTGTTCTCAACAGCACTAGGTTCATGCCGTGTAGTGGAAAATGAAGAAACAACCCTACTGATAATGACGAAGTAAGGAATTTTGCAAGAAAGAACTATCACAGTCACCTGCAAATGTATGAGGGGGTTATCTTGTATAAGCTCAAGGACTAGATATACTAAACATAAATGTATTTGATACTGTATTCAAGAGGGTAAGCGCATGTAAAACTGCCCTTGATGTTGCTCTGTTATTGCTATGATTTTCTAGGCAATAACACAGACACACAAACTGGTAATATAAAAGAAGATGACTACTTTTACTGTTAAATTCTTTCTTTCTATTTGTCAAGGTATTACACTCTTTCAAATAGAATAAGAGAAATAAATAAGTCAAAAACTTACTAAGAGAAAAAAAATCAAATTTCTTTTAGGTTTGTTTTACCTTTTCTATCTCAGTCCCATGTAAAGTGGAATATTTTCCCCTTGCAGTTTTCTGACATAGTTTGCGAACTTCAGAAATTTGAAATTCCAGCTATTTTAGCCAACAAAATTTCAAACCTGTCAGTCAGAAACTATTTATGATAGAAAATACTATCAATATTATTGTGAGACATTGAACAGATACCTTACCATGAATGTAATATTTCTGAGAGGTCTGAGACTGAGCAGTCAAGGGTTTGAAAACCTAATTTTTCATATAAATTAATATAACTTCATATAAAATTTGCAAAGAAGAGGTCACTGCTCCCTGCATCACAGGCGCACTGAAGCCATCCAGTATTGCACAACAGTCTGCCTCAGACTGCAGTTTCCAGAAAATGATTGTGAGCTGCCCTGGTGTGCAGACAAGGTGCCTTTCATATTTGTCAGACTTTTAAATGGTAAGCAAAGAGAAACTTTTATTCCAAAACAGGCTTGTTCAGGCTGGTCAGCTAAATAATTCTACCTTTTGTGCAGGCTCATTTCTTTATCAAAGCTCAGAGAGAAAATTATGTAAAAGTTAATGCCTACATGTTGTTAAAACCATTTAAATTTCAACTTTCAAAAGATAACATTTAAAATAAGAACTCCCTGCATTTAACAGAGAATTAAGTATTGGTTCATAGCTCCTAGAAACCTGAGGCCTGAATGATCAGTCTCACAGGGAGTTAATTAGACAATGCAAAGGTAAATATAGACTCTGAATTTTACTATTCAATGCAAGCATTCCAGTCTGAAGAGTTTAATGTATTTAACAGGCAGCCCAGCAAATTCACAGCGGGACTTTTTTTGTACATGCAGCAGACATTATGTGGACAACCATTTTGCAGGGGACAGTTCTTTTGCCTACAAAAGCTCCCCACAGAGAGCCCCAATTATGTGCATTTGAGCAGAGGCCACTCTACTAAAACATATGTTTCCCTTTCTGCAGATATGCTGATGGCTGGGCATAAAAGGATGGAGAAGTACAGTGTGAACAGATATTCAGCACTTCCACTGGAACCTTTAATGTACAGTACAGATCACTTAAGGTTGTGCTGAAAAGATTTACACAGCCACTGGTGCGATGTATATCCAGAGGTTTTTGCATAGGGTTTGATATCTGTGAGATTTAGAAGCAAGTCCATTGAAGGGCAACAAAAATTCAGTCTTTCCCCTGACAGGGCAGCAAGGAAAAACCTCCATGGGCGAAAGGGAATTGCCATGGACTTTTCATCTCCCGAGTTATTATAGTGCAATCTAAGAACGCCACTAATGACTTCCTTCCAGCTTACTGTTAACCTGACAAGCCTCCTCAACATCCAGCGGGGATGGCCATTCTACAGACGGTGACATTGAAGTGCAGGAAATTAAAAGTCATATTTCAAAACTGTCTCAAATTTTATTACTTGGTATTCAGAGGTGTGGGGGTTTTCTACAAATCTAGAGTATACTTTAAGCAGTACTTAAGAGAAAAAGCAGGTGGTCAATCCTCTTGAATTCAGAAAAAGTAAATAACTAATATTAGATATCTGTAAAGTGTGGAGGACCTAAAAAAGAAGGTCTCATTTGAAAGCAGGAACATTTACCCAGAGTCCAGTATTGAATTAATAAGTGAAAATTGTTTTGTTTGGTACCCATACTTTCTGTATGTACAACAGAAATTACTTTGTCAGTAACATAAATGGCAGAGAAGGATTCAGTAAGCCATTTTCATGTCTGTAAATGCATCATCAAGGTAGGACTAGTAGAAGTAATTGGTGTGATTTTTTTGGTTAAAATTCATTGCCTGTTTCTGAAAGAAGCAGACACACATTCACTAGGCTAAGTTAAAAAATACCAGTCTTGTCCTGTAAAACAATAAGCATTTTTGTAATTTCTTACAAACTATCCAGGTTCACATCAGAATGCAAAAAATTTCCCGTGTCTGGAAACAATCAGTATGGTGATCAGGCTTTATAGGCGACAGGACACAACAGAAATTCATTTTGTACAGCTTGTGATGTATACGTTGCTGTCACAGTCAATATTTTGACATCTCCAGAGATGAATACATGGTTCTAAGTGCTAAAAGAAGCAACAGCTAAGGAACTGAACATTGAAAATGTGTAGGAGGCTTTTTACATTTGCAGCGGCAGACACACATTTCCATCACAAGGGAAGCTGGAATGATAATTCAGCACCAGCTTTGCAATGCTGTCTTGCATCAGCTGAGGATTTTATCTAAATTGGTTACCTGGGGCCATGAATGACACAGAAGAATTTTGCTCCTCTCACAATGGAGAATTTTCTTCCTCTAACAAATCCTCGGGTTTGCCATTGAATTTAAAGTGATAACAATGATATTCATTACACTGCTAAATGTTAGTAGACTGTTTTCTTTAATACCATCATCATTTCAATGGCATATTTTCATAGGCCAGATGGCACTCCTTATGCTTTTATTTCTCAGAGATATTATCTCCTCCAAACAAACAACCCAAGCTCTCATTTTTTTCACAAGAAGGAAAATCAGCCATTGAAATAATCTCCCCAGGGCAGTGGTAGAGTCCCCAGCATTGGTCACTTTTAAAATTCATCTGGACAAAGTGCTGGGCCATCTTATCTAGATCATGCTTTTCCAAAGAACAGCTGGACCAGATGACCCTTGAGGTCACTTTCAACCTGGTATTCTATGATTCTGTGATTATTTCAGATGATATGCTATCCTTCAAAACATCCTAATTATTTTCCTGAGTCCATTGCAAACATGCCATTCTATTACTAAATTGCATGAAATTATTGAAGAATATTAGATGTGGAAAGTTTCTAGCAAATGGGGTTATTTCCCTTTGAGTCTTTGTAAGCTTATTTTGAAACCATGACTCTCAACAGTGAAACACAGAAACTGCCATTCACTATAGCAGAACAAACGCTGTATCTGTCACGCTGCAAACTTTTCTACTGTCTAGTAATTTGAGATGGTTCACATATGATTTGTTTCCAAAATCATCTAAAAAACCCCACCAAACCCAAAACCAAACACCCAACAAAGATAAAAATATAAAAAAAACCCCCAAAGATAAACCACCAAAACAAAACCAAAAAAACCCCACCAAACATGAAAGGAGTGAAGTTAGAAGGTAATTTAGAAATATTTCCATTTTTCTATTCCCAGAACTATTACTCATACTTTCTCCTGGAGTATAATTCATGATCAGAATACTGCTGCAACCATGTATTTTTCAATGAGCTAGTCCAGAGAAGGGCAGGAGCAAGCCGCAAATCTACCTATTTTCACTGTAAGTTTCAGTCTTTAATTGTGTATTCAAGTATATAAGCCCCTCAAAATGCAGTTGCATAATTTCATGTTAACTTATGGACCCTGTCTTTTCAGTGGCAAGGTATCTCTGCCGCTTTCAAGATCCCTGTAATACTGCAGCAGTGATTTGCAGCTCTGTGTATAGTGTGATGCACAGCCTCATTCCTTCTTACAAACATAGGGTAGTAACTGATCAGGGGCAAAACCAGCAAGCTAGATGGACTCTTAGTTAGCAAAGAAGTTAAACGAATTATCTGTGTTGCTGTTCACTGCTGTGAACATCTGGAGGTTTCTTATAACAGTCCAATTCTTTGAAGAGGAAGAACATAAGAAATTGCATTAGAATAAATGCACAGAAAAGTGAAAAAAGATTTAAAAAAAAAAGGCAAATATTAATTTGCTGAGCAAGTTACCATGAGGATTTCAACCTGTCTTCCTGTCAGAGTTGAGAATGACCAGTGTTAAAGTCTATTAAGCACAATTTCAATCCTAGAAAGAGGTGACAGGAGGGAGGTATGGGGTAGAACATAAGGACAGCAATTCTGGTGCAGAGAAAGATACATAGTACTGAGAAGGTTTACAGGGAATAACTTGCCAATGCAAGCCAAAAGGCAAGTACCTTTACAGTTAAACTGTAGGTCACTTTAAACATAGCCAGGTACATTCTAGAGACATTAAAAAAGAAAGAAAGAAAAAAAAAAGACGTAAAAAGAATCATTATGTAAATTTACAGGAAATTGTTCTGTTACTTGCTGTTACACACACTAGTGCATACAACTGTCAGCTCTAGAATGCTGTATTAGTTTCCAACGTGTTTCTTGTAAAACTTTAGCTGGTATTTTTTGTAAAAGTATTATCAATATTTCTTTCCAATCTAAGTCAAGATATATAATTAACAACTCCTGCTCTCCACAAAACCCAAAACAGAAGACAGCAATCCATATAATAAATCCACTCTGGTCAGCTCTCAAGCAGGTGACATTGCCTTTACTGCCTCTGAGAAGATCCACAATGTCATTAATAGAGAAAATAGTTTTAAGATCAGCTAGCAGTTTTTCCAGTGGAAGTTCAGAAATTGAGAAATCCTATTTAAGAAACTTGAAAGAGAGACTATAATAAATAGTTCATTTAATTCCCTCTTGATTCTAATATGAGACATACAGTTTCACTTTCAAAGGACTCAATTGCTTCACCTTTCCCTCAGTTGAATGACTTCTGTGCTTAGCTAGGAAGTTGGAACTTAAAAAAAAATTTTTTTTAAATCTTGACTTTGCTTTTTTCCTCCCGAATAAAGTCTCTCTTATATAATCAGACCATTTTTCAGAGACTATTTTTATACAGAAGTTGTTTCTTTTGGGGTTTGTATCTCTTTGCATTATTTTTATTTAATGTTATATCCAATGTACTTTGTAATTACTTTCTTTAGGAAAAAAAGCTTTAAAAAAAAAATTTTAAAAAATTAAAAGAGAGAGAGAGCGAGAACAAAAATTACAAAGTTTCCATCTCCCAGAACCTTTTTCTTCTTTCACATCCTATGCATGTGCAATGGCAAAAACATCCCCGCTAAGAATACTACATTTCAAATTGGAAACACTAGCAAAAATTCTACTGGATGCCACCAACCCACACTTTCACTAACCTGAAAAGTGCAGATTTAAATCAAGGGAAACAAAACAGAGTTGCAGTTTAATTATCAACAACAAACCAACATCAAAGCAAAGGGTTAGTACACATGTTATGATATTTATAATGCAAATGGCTGATAACAGACACTGAAGGAATCAGTCAAATAGCCAGTGAGGTCAGAGGCATCAAGAACATGTTCCTAAAAACAAGTTCTGAAGAAAAGAAAATATAAGCCAGGGATATATTCGGTGCTTTATACAGGTAATAGAATCAAATATCAATTCATAAGAGGAAGACATGCTTCTTAATCCTACCTGACTGAACAAAACAAAATTGCATGACCTGTAATAAAAGAAGATATAAGGCAGCAGCTGCAAAAATTTGACAATTTCCAATCAACAGGCCCAGCTCATTAGCCGAGAAGCTCTCTGAACTACAGACAGTTTAACGAATCTAAAAGTCTAAAGGAATCCTCAAGTTCAAAATGCTCCCATTATTACTGCACCGTTTCAAGCAGTAAAAGTGGTGGCTGGGGATCTAGAAACAGGTCAGCCTTATGCAAAGTGTCGAACAGTTAACTTTTAACTAGCAAGACAGATTCAAATATCATCAGTGCCAGTCAACAGCAGCAAGCTGCTCCGGTGAAAACAACCTGTTCTCTTTTTAGAAATGTGCCTAGCAGTTTGATAGACAGCTCTTGCAGTGCAGTCCACTTGGTCTTCTCTGAGGTACTTGGCTTAAAATGAAAAGCTTGCATGTGGACAACTGAAAATAATTTATTTCATATTTTCAAAAATTGCTTAAGACATCTCCAAGTGTATAGGTAAAGGCAGACCACCACCACTGTAGCTCACATCATGTCTTCCTAGCGTAAAACTGACCTGTAAATTCTATAGTGATTGAGCAGGTGGACTGCCCCCTTTCTTCATAACAGCCTATATTCAGGGCTATGGTTCCAGTCACTGCCAAAAACTCTACAGTGTTTTCAACAGATATAAGAAATGACCCAAAGCTTCCTATAGGATGGTGTGAAATGAAAATAATACTTCCTCAATCACTATAGTGATTTCCATGTCAAAAATGCTTTGTGTGTCAACTCATCACTTTTCTACTGAAGGAGAAATGACAGTCCCCTGACTGAAAACTTTTTTTCCAGCTTTTTTTCTCCTCTGTGGATATAAATTTCACTTAACAACAAATACAATAGAATGTAATCTACTGTAACGCAATCTCTAACTTCAGCAGCCTGAGGCAAGGTCCTAATATGCTCATCAGAAAATCTAAGGGAGTTGGGAATAATATTAATGTAGCCGTTTTCATTCCTCTCGTTCCTGGAGAGACCGAGTCTGATGTGTTCCTGCTCTAAGTGTAAATTAGAGCAATTCCAAGGCTGTTTCAGACCTGCCTATATTCACAACACTCTTTGAATGCTTTTTGCCAATAAAACATAAAATGAATATGCTTCACAACATCTCTTCCCATACCATGGGAGGTACTCCAAACCAAACCAAACCAAACCCCAATATATCAAGAATGTAAAAGAAGGTGGTATTGAGCTGGCTGTGCTAGCTATGCCCCTGACACAGATTCCTCCCAAAGGGGAGAGGCTCCTCCTGATTATTTCCAGCAGTTTATCCTGCTCTTTAGCACCAGACAAGGGCTGGATCAAGAGTTGAGTTTGTCCAAGATACTGGAAGTGGGCTATATGTAGATAGCAAATAATCATCCAGAGGCCCATGCTCAGGTCAGCATGTTGACTGGTTTTAAAATCAAAAGAATGTGGGTTTTTCTGACTATATGGGAAATACTATTTTTTTAAATAAAATACGATAGAATTTGGTTCTCATTCCTCAAAAGCCTTTGTCAGAATACGGTACCACTACATTGAACACAATATCAAGACCCAAACAGTAATAGATAGCCATTCCAAGAGTAATCATCTCATAAAAAGTGTTTGGAAATATACTACACAAAAATGTAGTAATGATAAAACAGTAAAGGAAATAGCAGAGGCTGCCCACACACCCAGGAAAATTACTACTTTCTGCAGGAAAAATGTGTGTTTCGATATTTAATTTGATGTCCTCTCTCATTAACAGAGGCATCTCTGGATATCCGTATTTATAGGAACACTCTGCTTGCTGTTGAATATAAAGCACAAATCATTTTGCCTTTCTAGCTAGACCTGTCTTTGTAAACTTCAACTTTCATCTGTTTCATTGACCTGGTTGTGTTATTCAAACACCAAGAGTAAAGATAGCTTAATACTGCCGCATAATTTGCAGTGTCAGACTGCAATAACTGTTACTGCTAGAGAACAGTCCAGGAACTCAGCTATAACAGAAAAATAATAACCCACTAGGCTCAAGAAATAGACACATTCAGCAGATGTTTAGGAATATTATCAACTTCTAAAAGCCAGCATCTGAACATAAGCAGCAAAAGATCCATGTACTCTTTTCAATTACTCTAAATGGCTTTTTTTAGTTGCCTGTGATTTTTCTCCCCACACGTTTTCCTAGAGTCTTTTTGCACTCTCATATTATACATTAACATTTCAAGAAAAGTATAATAAAAACCCAGAAGGTCTGAACTTGATGGATGAGGATGCAAAGAAGGGTGAAAAAATGAATGTAAATGTGCCTTTTCCTGCTAATCTGCTGCTGAACTACCAAATTAAAGGGGTATAGTTCAAAATCATGGAAAGAATTGAATTTTAATAAAACTAAGTATATGTCTCTGATAGTTTAGAAAATGTATTCTTTAATTCTTTAATGCAAATGGGAAAAACAGGTATTTCCTGTGTAATGTAATTGTCCAAAATATAGCATTCATTAATCCTATTACAACATGGCAATGGCAAATTGATATTAATTCAAATAAGATTGGGACCACTTGACTTTTTAAAAGTCAATATGTGTTTTGGTATTCTTAGGAGCAAAATTTGTTTCCAGACCACAAGTATGTTGGAAAAATTATTTTCTTTCAAAAATATTATTATTTTAACAGCTTTCAGGTACACTGAATCTATCTCAGACATGCAGCTTAAGTTCTACAGCCTATTATTTTAAATACATTGAAAACACAAGACTGTATATTTTAATGCTAAATAAATAAATAATAAATATGGTCACATTACATTAACATTACCAGCTTTAGTATTCAGACTTTTTGCACTATTTTCTTTATAACACACTTTCAGTACGCAATTCAATGCATTTAATTTTCTTCTTATACTAAGTAATTTCCATCAACTCATTCCTTCACGTAAGAACTGTTGTGTATAAAAATGTGTATAAAAACTGAAACACGTACATTTGGTTTGAATGGGAAGTTATTTCAAAATCAATATCCTCAGATTATTGAAAGTTATTGTAACATATATACACAAAAGATAAAAGTACTTTATATAAAATACCATCTCAAGAGATGTGTTGCATTTTTTAAAGAAAAAAAAGAAAGAGCATTTCTGGGCTGTAGTCTGTTGGATAAGAGGCCATCTGGGGCCAAGGTGGAAGCTGTGCACTTGGAGCACCATGCCCAGAACTGCTAGGCACCAGAAGGTGCAACGGGAGGCCTGTAATTCTGCTGCAGCTGCTGTGGACACAAAGGTGATGCACAGGAAACTGAATAAATCTCAGATCTGACCATGTATTTCCAGATTAATATTAATAGTATATATACTGTTTGAAGGAACATAAATATCTCTTGACTCCTAATACATTTTGCTATCCCTTAAATTTGGGTCTTCATACATACCCTCAATTTGAATCCTTCAAATGTTTTAAATGGGGTTTCTTTTGATTAAAATCTACCAAACTGAACAAAAAAAAAGACTGTGCAAAATAATCCAAAAGGACAATAGAAAGGGTTTTCATAAAGCTTGAAGAAATCTAAGAATGATAGAATTTAGAGACAATGGTTGAACGTGGATAGAATGAAATCTGAAACAGCATTACTAAGATTATATCAGTTTACAATTCATTTTGTTAAATGCAAATAACTTTAGAATTACAGTGGTATTTTTCTTCAAATCAGATTTGCCTTGTAGATTTCTTCAGGAGTCAGTACAATTCTAAGTCTGAAGAGAATCAGTCTGCAAATCTTAAGTTAAAAACATTTAAAGCAGCACACATGGGGTCTGATTCATATCAAAGCGCATAAATTCAAATCTAGAGGCTCCAAAGCTCTCACCATGGCTTTAGCTGTGACTGATTCTAACAACGTTACATGTACATTAATATGACAGGGATTTAGTCTGAAAACACTGGGTCATTTTTACTGTTTGGACAGCTATACCTCCAAGTACAGTATGGGCCAGAAAAGATATCTTTAAGAAAGATAGTTATTATTTTTAAATTCCTTTAAAACTGGCAATCAAGTAAAGGATAGACACACAACAGTACAATTAAGTAGTCAAAACCAAATCACTGCCTCATACACCCATGGTATAATTTTGCTTTAATTAAAGCTAAATTAAAACCAAACTTTTTTCTCAGCCCAAACAATACTAGTAGATCTCAGCCTGGCTGTTACTGCAATAGTTTTTCCCAGAAGAGAATTGGAGGTACTTTTTCCTAATAAGAAATAATACATTCTTTCACCTCAAATTAATTCAGAATTGATTGATGGGAAAATTAAACCTTGGACAGAAAGCAATTGTGGATTTTATTCAGCCAATAGGGAAACACTCTACAAATTATGGTGTGCAGAGACAGTGTGCAGAGATGGCTGTTGCTATGGAAACTGTTTTGCAACCTTAAATATGACAGCAAGTACCAGGTGTCTGCTGTAATGAGACTTAAAGGTAATTATGAAATGTAAACAAAGTTTGCTGCCAAAGTGATTTAGTAATATAGATGGGTTGAAACCAGGTATCATCTCCAGGCCTGAAGGACAAACCCCTCTCTGGATAACATGCGGGGGAGAAGGTGCAGTGCAGCAGTGGGCAACGCACAGCTTACAAGCCACATGGGTCTCCAAAGAGGCCAAGTGCTGCTGAACTCGCAGCCTGCTCACAGCCCCAGTGCTCAAGGGAAGGATCCAAATTGTGCTGTGTAGTAGGAGTTACAGAGCACAAGTGCATGGTCAGCAAAGGACACATCTCTGAGACAGACACAGAAGACCCACCAGACTTCACTTCTGGTCACTTGCCTTATGTGCCACCCAGGCAAATTTCTTTTGCTCTCTTTTCCAACTACAGGTTTGAGATCCTGTGCACATTGCTGGCTGGTGATCAGATATTCTACCCCCGGCATCAAGGTTCATAGGGAATTGGGGGAGAGGCTGAGGACCTGCAATCTGTTCAGATGAGGTTCTTGCCACACTGGTTTCTGCAATATTGTGTAGCTTCAAGCTGATGTGATTGACACTGATTCTGGGAAGCCCATACAGAGAGATGTAGAAGACAACTTACATAGGGATAGTGGGTTCTTGGTTAGGGGAGAAGTTCAAAGTATAGTGGGGACTTAAATGAAGGAGCAGATTTTGGATACATGAAGACTGAGCAATGGAAGTCTGCAGGCCCTCTGTGTTGAATAAAGTGGTTCTCTGTCCTTGAGGTCAATCACTTAGCAGAGAACTCATGTGCCCTTTAGAAAGGGCATCTGTTTTCAGAGCACAGGCAGTGTGAAGTTCACAAAGCTAACTCACTTCTACACCAGGAATATAGGATACACAAGCTGGAGAAACCATGTATCTACACTGCAGCTAAAGGGGAAGGGAAGCACCAGTAAGACGGGCCTCATACTCAAAGGAGCTCAGCTGCAAGGACCATTTCCCAGCTACAAGTATGCATTTCCTTTCAATATTGACTCATCTTCTATAGGATGATGAGAAATAGTAACAGATGGTTTCCTTCTGTGTCCTGACAGTATTATGTCAAAATTAACCTGCTACTTTTCCAAGGTTTGGTAGATAAATCTTTACAATCTTTCCTTGAAGAAGACTCAAAAAGGTTCCTCTTCTGAAATTTCTAGCTGTTTCTATCAGACACTTCTGGGCTTCTTAGCTATTCAAACCAGCACTCAGAAATTCTGAATAGGTACATGTTCACAGAGCCATCTGACAGTCACCTCTCTCACTCTGGGGGAGGAAAAGGGTTACCTGTAACACTGATTTCATCTCCAGCAAGGGCATCCCCCTCCAGGAAATCAGCAAAATAGGAAACTCAGTCCCATCCGCCTTCACCCCCCTGCAGCACAAACTGACCACTGTAACCAACCTGGAGACTACATGAAGGGATGACTCCTCGAATGCCGGGAGTTACAACCTCCTGGCTTTGCTCAGATATTTCTAAGCCAAGTCTCATAACATTAAAGAACTGACATTGAAATAGATCCTTTATAAAAATCAAAACCACTTAAAACTCATGCAAGAAAAAAAAATATATTCTTCGTTACAAAGTTTCCCAGCATTCCCCGTTGCTAAAGAGAGTCTCTCATTGCTGCCCGCAGAAATTGCTTTCTCATTGCAATCGCCTGAACTCCAAACCACTGAAATGATTGCATTTATTGAAATGCATGCGACTGCTTCCAGTCAGTTTAGTGCATTTAGTTTCTGAGAAGCCCTAGAAGTCATGCCTTGTATTCCAGACACAACATCAAAGGGATTTGACTAGAGCTTTACAACAACAGAGTATCAGAAAGTCAAATAATAGCAACCTTGGCAAAGAGCCAACACTAAAAAAAGCAAAGTCACATTCATATGTCCCTGTAGTGATGGGGGAGAAGGGGGGTGGGGAAGGAGAGAGGTGCAATGGAGCATAGTCATTTATCTCAATTATTGTCTGATTTTCCTAAATCATTTTTGACAAGAATTACATTTTATAATATCCCTTATTCTCTCCGCCTTGTTGGGTTTGGGTCTCTCTCTCCATATTAACAAATTCATCAGTGTCTCCCTGAACCACATCTCCTGCTACCACTGACAAGGAATGGACCATAAACACCCACACGTGGTGTTCTCACAAAAAAAGCAACAAGTGCTGCTTTTCCCATTGAGCACAGGAGTGCCCCAAAAGCAAGGTGTTTTTTCCTCGGGAAATTCACAAACGTGGGGAGCACGGGGTCCCGTACATACTAGGAAGCCTTATCTTCAAATTAAGTCTTATCTGCATGATTTTAACATTGCATAAACATACAACAATAAGAAAAGCAGGAACAGGGCAGAGATCTTTTCTGCCTAGGCAGTTTCCTTAAAGAGGAAAAAAAAAAATTAAAAATTTCAAATTGCTATTGTAAATTCTTATAAATTTTATCTTACCTTAAATACATAGTGACCCTCTCTTGATACCTTTGCCCTTGGCAGAGTTATGGGACTCAAAAGCTATTGCATATTTGATTAGGTCCTTATACAAAAAAATTTTTAAAATATATATTTTCTATAAGTGACATCATTCTAGACTAAAAAGAATTACTCATTAATTAGGCTATTTTGCTAAATGAGGGAACATACCTTTCTACTTTGATGCTTTCAGGAGTGCAGCAATAGATAAACTTTGATTTGACACTGGAAAAAAAAAATTGTTGCAAAAAGAGAATGATACCCCAGCACACTGTATATTATAGCACCACCTTGAAGATGCCATTTAGTTTAATGCAGCTCTTAGGTTTGTTCTCCTCTTTCCTTGTTCAATTTCTCACCTTGTGAAGGTTCATCTCGAAGTAAAAATACTAAGAGCAACAATCATTCCTCAAATAGCTTTGCCTTTTACATTATATTTTTCAACAGAGAAAAAAATACAGCTTTGCCTTAGTGCTTTTCTATGCCTTAAATATTCAAGCATTGCTGTGATCAGAACATCATCAACAGCAATTTGTTTTTCTTTGTTTTATTTTTAATTTAGCCACGACAGGGAGGAGACTTTTTCCTGACATTGGGGTTTTCATTTGTAGAGGTTAGAACAGGAGAACAAAATACATAGCTTTATGTCCAGCAACTGGTAGGAATGTCAATTTCTCCTTTTAACCACATCAGTTATCATATTCCAATGAATGAGAATAAAAATACTTTTCACTTATTTGACAGTGTTCCATCTGTTTAGTTATCTAGATCTCAATAATTCAATAGATCTCCAGTGTTTCAGAAGAGCAATATCCAACATATTGTCACTGAAGAAGAATGAATTGTGAAGCCCCTGTTTCAATGCTTTTCAGAGTCTGTTTAACACATGATTTTCATAATCAGTGTCACCCAGTCTCAAAATATACTCTATTTTGTAGGAACTTAGCTGTCCAATTAACTCACTTTGGACATTAAATGGTAAATGGCAAAGAGGGGTAAGAGTTTTATTAAACAATAGAGAGTGAGAAAAGATTTTTAAATGTCATTCAGTACACCAAGAGTTTTATGACAGAATCATATTGATCAAATTTATTTATATAGCATAATTAAGTTCAGCAAGTCATCAAGAATGCAGGTCATTATTGCTGCATTTGCAAATCCTGAAAGAGAAAGCAGGATATGGGATAAAACAGAGTAACTGACATAAACTGTGAGATAGCCAACTGAGTGACTAAACCTGATGGCAAGTAACGTATTGGAAGCACTAAAGTAGCAAAAGATCACAAAGTTGAAATGCATGAGGAAGATCAAAAATGGATCTACAGAAGGAACTTTATGACCTAATTTTTTTTCGTCTTCACTCCTAAAGTGGTACGTATAAATTACAACAGAAAAGTACCAGAATCTCTGGAATGCATCTGGTTTTGTTCTACCCAATAAATTATTTTAGAGGTTATCAGCCAGAAGAGGAAATCTGGAGGCATGCAAAGTGTAGAGTAAGGACAGAAATTTTCACATAGCAGAAAACAGATTAGACAATGAACTGGATCTTTGATGAACATGGCTAACATGACACCAAAACCATTTTCCTTTACAAGTGGATAAACGATACTGTGTAGTTCTGCAGAAGAATTAGCTTTGTTATTTAGAAGACATCTTCCACATCTTTCATAGCCCATATTTCAACATTTTCATAGTGTGAATTAGATACTCAAATTTATCACAGCACTAATAAATTGAGATGACAAATTTCTCTGTGGTTTGCAGTCATGCTTTCTGGTGTCCTCATTAGCTATTATGAGCCTTTTGGAAAGATCACATAGTTCAACATCTAATCTTTCCCCTGGGACATTTCTTCCACTTAGTTTTGAGACAGTTCTCATATTTCATTAAAAGCACCAGAAGACATTTGGATTTGTACATAGACCATATAAATTAAAAATAAACATTGCAACATTCTGTGTATCCTCTCTCTTCTTATCCCTCTCGGATGCCTTTCTGTAATTCAGTGTTCTCTGCTAATGTTAAAGGTTCCCACATGGACTGCAGTTTTCCAACTAAATATTAAAGTCTACATATATAAAGTCTAGTGTTCTAGACCTTCATTGGTGCATCAGATGGAGCTTGAATTAAATTTCATTTTAGTACAGTTTGTTTATTAAAACCACTTGCTTCTTAAAAACATTTTTGTGCCATCATTTCCCACACAGAAATAAAAGCCAGTTCAAGGAGAACCTTGCAAAGCACAAAAAGCAAAATCTATCTGGAGAGACAAAACAGCTTTTTGTACACAACCTGAGAGTAAAAATCTAAAATCTAAATATGAAACATGAAGAACATCTATTTCAGTAGTACTGCACCCTTGACAAAAAACTTTGTATAAAGGAGCACATTTTACAGTCTGCCCTTTCCATACTTCCTACATCATCATATCATGCTGTTTAGAGTTTCTGAGTTTTATTATAGAAGAAAATGGTCCAAAACCCATATTCATATGCATCATGATTTTGTCTCATGGGGACTATGGTTCTCATTATTGTTATTTGTAATTCCCAGACAAGAACTATTACGGCAGTCAGATATCAAGATGCATGTAAAAATCCATGCCCATGTTTGCCAATCACAGCAAAATAAACAGAAATTATACTGAAATGGTTTTGATGAATTAACAAATTAGTACCTTTCATGCAGCAGAAAATTCTGCTTCACTGGTTATTGGCACAAGATTCCTAAACTAGGAAGCTGGAAAGACAACTAAAGGTAATATGGAAACTCCAGATAAAGCAGACAAATGCTTTCAATTATGTGTTGGGTATCTAGTTTGCTTTCTGTCTCCAGATGTGGACGCTAATGCCAGTGGCGTAGATGAAATAGTGCCTTATACTACCTGCTAATCTATCTCGAGTGAAGCAAATTAGTTAAACTAATCTGAATTTGCTCCAAGGCATTATCATTTCATCTTTGTCTTTTTTAATAAATCAAACATATTAAAGAGAGAATTCAATAAAGTTACAGTGGTGTTATTAGGGATATATTAAAAAGAAATTCATGTGATACCAACAGATGAAAGGTCACAAGTTTGTTTTTTCACTTTAAAAATGCATAACTTCCTCCAACCAATGAAATAGAGTGAAAGAAAATTCAAGGAAGATCATTTGAGTTCGTAGATTTACTGAGTTTATAAAATAGATTTTATGCACATATACTACACAGACCGAAAATTATTGGATTACTTGGATTAATTGACACAGCAAAAATAAGTTATAAGGTTATGATTCTGTAAACCCTTAAAGTACAACTGAAAATATATTACTAAAATTATTTTTCTTTTATTCATTTCAAGACTGATCTTGAAGATATAAATTAATCTATTCTCCCATAAATTAAAAATGGAAACACCTCAAAAAAAATGACCATGGAAAACATATAAATAGGTAGAATCTGCTGCAATTACAGTTATCCCATACTGCTGTGTGCTGGGCAGAGATAGGCCTCCCTGCAATTACTTCATATGCTTGTCTTTAGTAAATGTGCGGAGACGGGAGAGTGTTCAAAGATTATTTTGCAGTTTCTATGTATCAATACAAAAAATTTCATCATGTGCCATATCACCAATGATACAAACTGGTATTTCAGTTGGACATTTTGGTTTATTGACTCTTCAAACCTCAGACCCACAAAATGCAGAACTAAAGAACAAATGCTCGTCTCTTCTCTGCTGCTTTTTCACATCTCTGCCTGTAATGTGATTGCAGTCAGATAGTGTGGACACAAACGGAAATCCTAACTAATGGTCATGAAATGATTAAATGCCTTTAACTGTTATTTCTAAGTTTTAGTGAGATTTTTCCAGTGCCGCTCTTATTACTGTTCTTAAGCTCTGAAAGATCAATTGAAAAGGGAAAACCCAGACATGAGGTCTTTGTGCTGAATTGCTTGCAGATAATCAGGATATCAAAAGCCACAGTAATGGATACAGTACTATTCCTTCCAAAGAGTACCTTACAGGAATGTTTGATGTTACTCACAGCCCTAACAGAAAAGTTCAGAGTGAGTACCCTAATATTTTGTTTAAGACTGCCATAGTTAGTACTATCATGGGGGTGGGCAGGGAAGGGAGAGCTTAAATATACTTTTTGTTGTAAACAATAGCAATGAATTTGGGACCTCCTACAGACAGACAAGCTCATTAGAAGCGCTCAGCAAAGCAATGCTACTTCAAAGTTCAGTGACTCTGAGCAATGGTCGAAACAATGTAGAATGACTGCAATAACAAAGAAAGACCACCTGATTCAACCATGCCTCGACAACACCTTGAAGTTCAGAACCTCTTCTAGCTCACCCACTTGGTCAAGGTAATTACTCTGCCAAGTGGTCCAGAGCTAGCCAAGAGCATTAACCTTTCCTGCAGAGGGGCTGTATTAGATCTCTGCAGGTCTCAGAATCTTAGCCCAAGCCTTACTGATATTTGTAAGTCATGTTTCCACTCTTCTGAAAAAAAGTGGATGTTGGATTTGCTTTGCTCATTAAGGTATAACTTCCAGTAATGCTTTCAATGAAGATCTTTAATTTATAATTATTGTAGGTTTCATGCCTTTAACGCAAGAGCATAAAATTGAGATTTCTTCAGAGTTATTTTCACCTCTATATTTTCATTATCAACTTCCTTTGGGAGAATACTGTTTTCATTAGTTCTGCTCTGCAAACAGGGTATGGGCTTGCAACACTTTCCTCCTACATATGCAAAACCTTTTCATGCCACAACCAAAACTACAATTATTAAAAGTATAATCTTGTCTTTATCTGAATACTTTCTATGTTTCCTACAGCTATTTGCTCCACATACTGAAATTATTTTCCCTCCCCAACAATTCCACAAATACTCAGTTAATGCCATTCAGCGGTGACTATCTCCCTGATCTCTCTTACCTGCATTAACTTCTCCTGGTTTAGTCTGCATTTTCATATGCTAAAACACCTAGGAGGTATGCAGTAGTGGCTATAAATAGCCACTTCCAATTATTCTCTCTCTGACCTTTCTGTCTCTCATTCTTGCCAACATTCCCTCTCAGGGCAGCCAAATGACAATTTTGTCAGTAGTTTCTTGGACGTACTCTCTTCTCTCACTTATACTCTTCTTTTTTTTCCTCTGCAAAAAATCTCAGTAAACCTTTCCAATTGAAAATTATACAGCTTTTTTGTTAATCAAGAACTAGTGCTCTACATGCAGCTTCCAAATTATAGCTTATATACATACTGTACACAGCCTCATACACTTCCTCTATCTTTGTTATTTTCTTACCCTGATACACTCTTATAACCTATCTTTCTGACCCTGTTTTGTATAGTCAGAAAGAAATTCAAGACTCTCCTGTAATAATTTTGTTTCTATTAATGATTGTTAGTGTATGCTGATTTAAAATGTCCCCTACTTCGTTTTCTAAGAAAAAAAAATATTTTTGAGTTAAACATACAAGTGCAAAGAACCTGAAGTGCATAAAGAAGTTAGTTAAAATCACTATCCCTCCAGCTCTTGCAAGTGCATCTTGAGTGAGAAAAAGACCTGGAAGCCATAGCTTACAATGAGAAGTGTACTACTTTTTCAATAATTCAATACATATAAAATTCAATACATACAAAAACTTTAAATAAGCCTGTGTTTTCAAATGCAACCACTGCCTGGTCTGTTTTCTGACTTCAGCACAATAAAAAGTAACACTGCAATGTTCTTGAATAAAAGCTTAAAAACAGAGGAGGAAAGTTATTTGCAAATGTTTATACACAGAGCTATAAAGCCCAACTCTTGCAAACTTAACCATCAAAACACATCCCTACTACTACACACAATCATCTTTTTTAGTTTCGAACAGCCTGTGGAAGCAAAAGTCAGAAATATGCACTGTAGATGATACTGACTGGGTGGAGAGCATAGCTAGCAGCCCATGGCTTGGACAAGTGCACCCTTTGCTGGGTTAAAAACTGTCTGGATGACCAGGCACAGAGAGTGGTTGTGAATGGTGCCACACCCAGTTGGTGTCCGGTGACCAGTGGTGTCCCCCAGGGATCAGTACTGAGCCCAGTTCTATTCAACATCTTTATTGATGACCTGGATGAGGGGATCGAGTGTACTGTTAGCAAATTTGCGGATGACACTAAGTTGGCTGAGGCCAATAATATGAGGTTCAACAAGACAAAGTGCAGGGTCCTACACTTTGGCCACAGTAACCCCCTGCAGAGCTACAGACTGGGGGATGAGTGGATGGAGATCGGTCTGGCAGAGAGGGACCTGGGAGTACTGGTTGACAACTGGCTGAACATGAGCCAGCAGTGTGCCCAGGTGGCACGGAAGGCCAAAGGCATCTTGGCCTGTATCAGGAATAGTGTGGCCAGCAGGTCTAGGGATGTAATTCTGCCCCTGTATCTGGCACTGGTGAGGCCTCGCCTCCAGTACTGGGTGCAGTTCTGGGCCCCTCACTTCAAGGACATTGAGGTGCTGGAGCAGGTCCAGAGGAGAGCAAGGAGGCTGGTGAAAGAACTGGAGAGAAAGTCTTATGAGGAGAGGCTGAGGGAGCTGGGGTTGTTCAACTTGGAGAAGAAGAGACTTGGGGGGACCTTATCATTCTCTACAACTACCTGAAAGGAAGATGTGGGGCCAGGCTCTTCTCCCAGGCAACTGGTGACAGGACGAAAGGGCATAGCCTGAAGCTGTGCCAGGGGAGGTTTAGGTTGGATCTTAGGAAGCACTTCCTCACAGAAAGGGTGATAGAACACTGGAATGGACTGCCCAGGGAGGTGGTGGAGTTGCCACCCCTGGAGGTGTTTAAGGAAAGACTGGATGTAGCGCTTAGTGACTTGCTCTAACTGGTGTCATGATGTTGGGTCATAGGCTGGATTTTATGATCTTGGAGGCTATTCCAGCCTCAGAAATTCTGATTCTGTGATGATAAAACCCCTGAACTGAAATTACTCCCTGAACTGAAACAGTAGCACAGAACTGGGTTTCATTCAACCAGAATGCAGCAAATACTGAGAAACTCTCTAGCATCTGATACCAACCACTTAAGTGTTTCTCAAGAGATAATGGCCACTCAGACAGATGAACTGTTCAGGTGGAAAAAAAAGTGCATAATGCCATTTGTAGAACTTACATGTTAATGCTATTCAGACTTACAGAATAG
Organism: Ceryle rudis; assembly: GCA_033439905.1. Taxonomy (NCBI): domain Eukaryota; kingdom Metazoa; phylum Chordata; class Aves; order Coraciiformes; family Cerylidae; genus Ceryle; species Ceryle rudis. Next base: position 26,683 of record JAAGNO010019108.1, read on the forward strand.
CCCTAACCCTTCAAGTGAAACATGGAGGCTTTTCCTTTTTTTTCCCCCCCTCAGGTGAAGAGGTTTCAGTTGAGAAAAATAAACTTGTATGTTCAAGAACAGCTATGATATTTCTAAAGAAATGGATTTCAGGATAGCACATGACAAATTCACTACTGAATTTTCTCTTATTGATCTAGCTTTTGTGATGTTTGCTCTGAAACAGTGTTTTAAAATGCAACAAATATACATGTGTATTAGATTTTAAAACTGAAGCCAACTTGCACCAATTTTCCCAGAGCTCAGTGTGATTTCTCAGCCCTTGCAGAAGGCAAGGCTTAAAACACATTACGAAAGGAGTTCTGGCATGCCTTTTGGCTATAAAGGCACATATTCCCAATGATTTGCTACTTAAATGGCACACACTGGTCTGGATCTGGGTTGGGAATAACCTTTACATAAGTACTGACAGACCCAGACATGCAGCAAGACTTCAAACATAACTATTCTCCCCATTTCTGATGAAGCAGCTGGAGTACACAGAGCTGGAGTTGTTGTCAAGTGGTGTAATGCATAGATCTTTGATAAGTTTCCCCAGGAGATGGTAGTAAAAATCGAAGTATTTTGGAGCTCAAGTTCTGCTTAGTACATAAAGTTCAGAGGTGAATGGCATGCAAATGGAGCAATAAGGGTAAAGTTTTTCATAACTGTGAATGAAAAGGGATTACTTTGAAAGGGCATTTTGTATGTGCTACCACAAGCACAGTGATTTCTTACACTCACCCTTAAAATCTTAAACAAGTGTTGTTTGACCTAGAATTAGTAGTAGTATATAAATGAAAGATTTCAAGAGAAAACACAACCTGGCCTGTAAGGAAAGATTAAAAGAGCTGGGACCAGATTAGCCCTGGGAAAGGAAACTGAAGAGAGAAGTGACAGTCTTACAAATATACAAAGGAGATATTAGAGAGGACAGGGAGTGATGACTCTCATTAATCAGTAAGAACAGAAAATCCAGGTACTGGCTTTAGCTCTAGCAGGAGAAGTTCAGGTAAGGCTGCTAAATGGAAATGCATTCGCAAGGAGCAGACAGGTAATGGAGAGGATACAACTGCTACAAAAGGGGTGCCTGGGCTCTTTACCTACGCACCTGAGGGTGGTGGTAACATTGCTCCTGCTACTTTCCTCACACCAAGTGCTACAGTAAAGAGACTTTCACAAAGCAAATAATTTTGTCCTTCAGAAACATTCACAACTGGGGGGGTCGGGGGGGGGAAACTTGTTTGGCTTTTTTTGGTGAGTTTTTTGTTTATTTGCCCTTTTTTGCATGTTTTGCTTTCTTCCCCCCCTTCCAGGCAAAAAAGACAATTTTGAGTAGATCTGTATGAAGATGCTCTTCAGTTTTCTAGACATCTGCTTCCTTCTCCTCTGCCCCCCTCCCCCCCACCTTCCCTTTCATTCTTCTTTGCTCTTCAGAGCTTTATCAGTACAGTACATTTTATATCGACAGGTCCTAAAAATCTGTGGAGATAAGATAAAGAAGCTAATACATAAACAAAAGGATATCTAAGAAATAGCCTGTACTAGAAACCCTCTCAGTAGAACAGCAAATGAACCCCTAAGGCATAATAGATAGCTGAGGTGTGCCATGGCTCAATGTCACCTGGAACCACTATTGTTGGACAACAGTTTGTACACTTGCTATTCAACAGCTAATGCATTGAGTAGCTTTATCGATATCCTTATACATCTTCATTCTTTTCAAACCAAGTAAGTCAATAAACTTATTTCAGAGGAAAAAAGTGACAAGATGATCAACAGGTACAATGTAGTACCTCTGATGTGACCTCTGATGTCCCAACATTGGAAAGAGAAGGATAATCCTACTGATTTTAAAAACAAAACATCAACATACTTACTTTAAATGATAAAGATTTGAAAACAAGTTGAACTGGAGCTAAGTTTTACAGCAACACAAACCTAAACTGTTCAGTCCAAAAAAACCTCAACTATCATTAATCAGTATAAACTGCAAGTAGTCTACAAGTAAGTGCTGCTTTTTTAATAGAGACATCCATGCAAAGAGAACACACACAAAGTGTATGGGAAAATTCAAACCATTCAAAGTAAGATATTACTGGCTGTTTGGTTTTGGTGATTGGGTTTTATTTGTGTTTTGTTTGTTTGCATTTGTTTTGTGTTTTATGTTGTGGGGTTTTTTGTTTATTTGGGGTTTTTGTGTGTGGTGTTGGTGGGGTTTTTTTTGTTCGTTGGTTTGTTGTTAAATTTTTTTAGGTTATGAAACAGGCTATAACCTGTGTGTTTCAATTTAAAATTAATAGTTTTAATAAAAAAATAGTCCTGAACCCAGCTTTCTTTGGCATACAACAAGGAAAAATCACTCTGTTTAGCTGTAAAGTCTCATAAATGATTTCTAGGATGCAGGGAGATGATAGCTCTTATGGCATTTAAAATGCCTTGGTTTTAGTAAGCTGCTAAGGAAGCAGCTTATACATGAATTCATGGAGAAGCACATATCTAAGAGGATGTGTATTTTGCTCAAGGAGTTGGGAACATGCTGCTCCTAGATCACTAAGAAATGTGGCTACAGGTCTAATTTAAATTATAAAGGTCCCAATGAAGTCACCAAATTACCAAAAATCTCTCAAGTGATTATGAACATCTTCAGTTGCCACTAAATATGAATATAAAATAGCAGATATGCTCATATAAAGCATATCAGAGAACTCTAAATCCTATCGGGGACTGCTCTAAGGTTCTTGATTTAACCTGTCCTTACAATTCACTTTGTCATAATGCACTCAGTAACCATTAGGCTGCTAGACCAAGACCAAACTATGGTCCAGTATAATTTCCTGGAATTCTCCTGTCTGAATATATTTGTGTTTTGTTTTTCCTACTTAAATTGTGAATTTCTTTGCACAGGGACTGCATTTTTTTTTCTGCATTTGCTAGGTTACAAGAAAATCCTGTCTTCTGCATGTCTGATAACACATCTCAGTTTAGAACAATCTTAAATCCATTAACAAGGAAGCTGGATTTTTCCTTCCCTCAGGTTCTTTTTTTTTTTTTTTTTTTTTAATAAGTATCCTTTTCAAGTTTCTCTGCATAAATGCACATATGTATTCAGCAAGCCTACCAAACTGAACATAGATGCTACCGCTGATGAAAGGGATTATAAAGCTCAGCTTTCCTTCTAGATTCCTGTGGACTTTTTTTTTGGTCCAAATTATACGACACCACTGGCACTGTCTGCTTCGCAAAATATCAGAGTCTGAAGTGTTGTGGGTCAGTGGAGAAGTGAGTAGGACAGAGACTGTAAGAGAAAACTTGCAAAGTGTCAGCCTGACTTCAGAGGAAATTTATTCACTGAGTGAAGACTAACATTAAAAAAAAAAATAGAAAATGAGAAAGAAGAGAATAAATTGAAAGAACTATTATAACTATGTTGAAAACCCTGTTTGGGGTAACATAGTTAATTGGACCACTTACACAGAAAAAGTAGTTACTTTGCAAGTAAGTACAAACACACCTAAAAAGTCTTTCTGGAAAGCAACCAGACAACAATCTACTGTTGTCACAGGGGAGGCACTGCTACAGCTGCAGCAGCAAATATTGAAAGGAAATGGAATTTTACTGATATACTTTGATCAAATGAAGACAGCAGCACTGTACTAAAGAATGCGTCTTCACAGAATTATGAGCTAAACATCTGAGGATCAAACCATCTGACACCCTCTTCATTGAGCTGGATAAAATCCAGCATAATTGGAAGAAACCAAAGACAAAGTATTAAAAAAAAAACCCTAAATACCCCACACACAGACAAGGAGGGGGAAAAGACTACTTGTTCGATTTTGCACCTTGCTAAGTATTCTACTTCAATTAATTCTTCTCTAACTCCAAGGCTGAGACTTGGTATTACCTTAGTTTACTTGTCTTTGAAATGCAACAGTGTATGTTAGCTCGGGACCAAAGCATTAGTCCTCTAGACTTCTTGACCACTCTAGGCATCAGAATAATTTGCTTCTGAACTATGGACCTCTGGTAGTTTAGCTCACAAATGCAAGCATCTGCAAAGACTACCTTCCTTCAGTGTCACTCATTGTCTGCATGGGTTTTTTTCTCCTCTTAATGGCTGTTATTTAAGGCAAACAGCTAAGTTTGAGATGGAACTGAGTTCAGTCTGTATGAGGAAGTGATACCATCCACAACACATGTGGCCACTTTCAGGCACAAAAGGAAGTGTCAATTCATTTTATTATAAAAGAATAAAGAGGAAAAGATCGCAACTCAACCAACATACTGGTAATGGCATTCTTGTAAATTATGAGAGCTTTAACTCTTCTGATAAATTGGAAGTGTGGCTTTTTTCCCTAAAGCCAGTGGTTGGAAAAATAAGCTTAACTAAAATACATTTTTTCTGTATCTTTGCATTTAAAGAGAATATTCTGAAATGGCATAGTTTTGTATTACCATTGCTTAAAACTTTAGTTTAATATACTTATTTTTAATTAATAACCAAAGACATATAGTGGGTCAAAGGCCTGGTATTTAATCTCAGTTGAAACGAGTCTCTTTTGTTCCCTCAAAAAAACCCCAGAAGCATCACTAAATAAATAAAAACCACCAAATAAATCATACAGGTTGCTGACATCACTGCCAAGATCTTAAGAACTCAATAAAAATTCTGGATAACACTATATCAGGTGCTTAACTTTTTACACTAGAATTTTAAAACTGTAATTTTTTTTCTCCATATTAATCCCTAGCAGTAAATGCTATCACACACTGACATATTAATGAGTTGATATAGCCTAATAAAAAGCAAATGATAGCAGTAAAACTAATGAATCGTCCTCTCCTTCTCCCCAATATATAAACACAGGGAGTGGACTGTAGTGTCCGTAAGTTCATCCTAAACCTCCCCTCAAATTCATGAATTCATAAATTACATCTCTCAAGGTGGTTGTTCCTTCTCACTTGCATGCCTAGAAACACCTGTACTATGAAAGACAGGAGAATAATGACCAGTCCTGTTTCAACTACCCATACACACTGCACATACTACATACCCCTGCACACTCGAAGGACAAGAGTAGAATACTGCACATTACCCTTATCTAATACACAACAAGTCTTGATTACAAGTTGAATCACTTAACACCAATACCCATGCATTTTAATATCCTTGAACTAACCTAAGCCCCAACCACACCTTCAGTCCCAGAAGGACAGTATGGACCTATAAGTTAACTGCCTTTCTTAACATTTCAAACAAGCTTTCCCAGACAGTTTCACTTTCAAAGATAACATACATTATAAAGAATTATTGAACTAATACAGGACCATTTCTTTTTACAAGGGCATGCATTGATAGGACAAGGGGTAATGGCTTTCAGCTGAAAGTGGGTAGATTTAGACAAGAAGTAATGAAGAAATTCTTCACTGTGAGGTTGGTGAGACACTGGAATGGGTGGCCCGGGGAAGTTGTGGATGCTCCATCAATGAATGTGTTCAAGACCAGGTTGTACGAGGCTTTAAGCAACCTGGTCTAGTTGGAACTAGATGATCTTTAAGGTATCTCATAAGCCAAACCATTATATGATAACTTTAAAATACATACAGGTATGTGTGTGTACATATCACAGATATATACTATAAGTGGGACAGTTAGAGAAACCACAATCTTTAAGTCATACCAATTCACCTCACTGATACCTTGGGAATAGCTTTGCTAAAATGGCACCTTGTACCCTCTAATCCAAAATTAAACTAAATCCTTTTTAATGTGCACCAAGGAGATAGCTGCTATTAATCCCTGGATTTTAATGAGGTACTAACACTCAACAGTCAGACATGACTTTAAAAATCCGTATTCATTTGAATTGTCTGGAAATGCAGTCATCTTTGTTAAAGGACATTCATTTTATCTTTCTGTTTTGCTTTCCAGCTTCATATTTTAGCTTTAAGTTCTCTGCAGAGTGCAGTATTACAGAGCTGCATTTTTAGGAACCACTACCTTTGCACTACAAGTCAGGTTCCTCTTCCCCTCCTCTAATCTTTTTTTTCCTAAATGAAAGGGTAGATTTTATCAAAATGGGATGACATTTTGAGAGATATTGGCATAGCTCACTGGCATCCATACACTTTGTATTCACAAGCCTGAGAGTTTGAGAGCCAGGCGTTAGACTGCTGATGCTTTTCAACCTGCTGACCAGGAGTCTTATCCTTGATTCCAGTAGGCCTTACCTCAGTTATTTAGATGATGTATGTATTACTCCAGGACTCTGGCATACATTGCTTTGTTGGGAACAAAAGGAGGGAAGAAAGAAGACTGGAAGGGAAGGGAGTTGATCTGTTTTATTTTACTAATTGTTACCAAAAAAATATTTTTTTATGCAGGCAAAATATGCCAATACTTCAACTGAAAACACAAACCTAAACAATTTTAAAAAAAAGGTCCAAATATTGGAAAAACCCCATAACAAGATCATGAACTTAGTTTCTACAGTGTGAAAGACATGTAAGCACATAGAATGAGCCAGGTTTGGCCATGAAATTTGACATTCCCTATAGACAAAATTGATCCTTCACACCATATGCTCCTCATATTTCAGTTCATGGAAAAGCATTGGCACATTGTAGGCAAGGAGCAAATCATTCTGAAGCGTTAGTCTGCAAGAACTGCTCAAAATCACATTTTCAGTTCTGGAGGGATGAGGAACTGCTCTGCACATGGGGTAATTACAGAAAGTTTTCACTGATAAATACCAAGGAGACTCCAGATGAGGTAATGGGTGACGATTTGGGCCATCTTCCTTTTCTGCTATTCTCAATTCATTACCTCTGCTCTGGGAAGAAAAAAAAAAAAAAAAAAAAAAAAAAAAAAAAAAAAAATTATCTTCTCCAGGGCCCTGATTACTAAGCTAAAGGGTGACCTCCTTTGCAGAGCTTACTGCAGTCCCACCTCCTACAAAATGCCACTCAAATTATAGCTGTGAAACAGTCTGCTCTGCCAAAACTTATGCTCACTTTATTGAAGCAACATTTACTTCTAGTCTATCATATACTCAGTTCTGCCACTAAGACTAAACAAAGAAAGGGAGGTAAAATAGAAAAATGGAGAAAGGAAGAAACAACAGTATGTTTTCATTTTTCCTTTCCCCTCTCATATTCTTGCCAACCTGCTGACATATACCTAAGAAATGTCATTTTTAGACAACTATTTCCAAACTAAGATGTAAATTACTAGAAGCTACTCTCCAGTCTCTAATAAGAAGGGAGAAGAAGAAATAAATATTAGCTTTCTTAAAAAAAAAAAACAAAAAACCCACAACAAAAAAAAAACAACCAAAAAACACACACAAACATAAACAAACAAAAGGTAGCATTTGCTCAGTCACAAACTAGCCACTACTTCTCTGGTACAGAAGAATGCTATAATCTAAAGGCAATGAAATGGAGAAGCAAAAAGGTCAACAGCCTGAGCACCCTTGAACAAAAGTTCCCTTGGAGATGTCAGCTGCAATCTCATTTGTTTCCTCTAACACTTTCAGGTCCCCCTGCTCCTTTCTTTAAAGCTCCTAATTCAGTGGCTGACAAATGATCACTTTAAGAATCTCTGTACAGGAATAACCAAGTCTGAATATGTCTACTGAAGATCATTAAGCTCTCCACCATTCGGGCTGGGACCAGATTCTGTAACAGTGTTTCTGGCCACACACAGACACAATTTTCAGCATCAGCTTCTCAAAGTTAAGACCAGAAAAACTGAAGCTTAATATGTAGCATTTTCTGTTCCTGAAAACATGGAAGTCAAATAGACTATTCTAGAATAGGTTTTTAGGGAAATGTACCCATTTATTTTTTCTCTGACAGTATCCTCAGAAAGTAGGAAAGTATATTGTCTTCCCCACATACAGAAAGGAAATTATTGTGATCAAGGCTCTGAGCTATGCCAGTGCAGAAAGTCAAGAGAAGAGGAGGACTCAAGTGGATGCATGTTGAAGACAGCTGACAGGAAAGGAGAAGAAACATGACAAGGTGAGGAAAAATTCCCCCCCCTGCAGGAAGACCTGAGAACACCATTTTCCGAGTATATCCTGATATTCCAACATTACTTTTTGATTTTATGAAAAACAAGATTTTCTTCCCCTCTTGCAAGAGCTCTTTAGAAGATCAATGTCTGGAGGCAGGATCTCAAAGACAAGAGTATCATCTTTGTCTGCTCCAAAGTGGGGGGGGGGTGGGGGGGAAGGCAGAAAAAAAAAAAAAGAGAGCAATTGAGGCATGCAGTTCTCAAACAGACTCCCTTTGGTGAGGCAGTTTGGAAATGCAAACCCTTCCTATACACATGGGCACCACTGAAGGCAGAAGCAAACCCTACCACTGTCATTTAACTATTGTCTCAGAAGCTTTCAGTCCTGTAAATGTTTATTTTCTGGGCACAGGACACATCAAACGGCACACCAGATTCTCAATGCTTAAACATGTGGCTGGCTGGCTAAGGTTTCCTTCTTGGATAAAACTGGAAATTAAAAAATCATTATAATAAGCATTATAATACACCAGGAGTGTCTATGATACTGATCATTTTTTTCAACGATAAAAGCAATTATTTCATCTCAGGATATGTTCTGCTTTATTAAAGGTGCTCTTTCCTTTTGCTAAATAGGCAGTATACGTTCACTATAAATTTTGGAACATGTTGTCCTTAGCAACAGAAAGAGTTCATAATCAGCATGTCTGCTTTATGTTAAGAAAAAAATATCAAAACAGTTAAAGAAAATTGTCTCCTTGGAAGTGTATAAACACCCTTCAAAAAGTTCTCTTAAATGCAGAAACACACATGCAGGAACAGAAAAGTACAATTTGACAAGGTGACTATTAGATTGTACTGTTTCTTCTTTACTTCTTCAGACCACCAAACAGACACACAGCTTGTTATTCATGACACAGTAACGTAACTGTGACAATAAATGGGATCCCAGGCAGCACCAATGTGCTAGAGAAAATAACAAGAGGGTCCTAACTGACATACTGCAGACCCATGAGTGCCTTATTTTACTGTTCATTCTCCAGCCTATTGGATACTCTTAGAGCCACACTGAGATGATGTTTCAGGAAGATTGCAATGCGAGGGCATGCATCGAAATTTCCAATCTGTGAAGGAAGAAAGTACAGGATAATACACCCAAAATCTTCCTAACTGACCTTGGCCCAAGCAGCTAATGATACTGCAACAATGGCACTTCCCGCCCCTTGCAGCTCTGTGTAAGCTATTCACATAACCACACGTATTGCCTTACTGCACCTCCATCATTTAATAAGTGGCAAAAAAATATATCACTATATACCCTTTCCAATGAAACCAGGCATACAGATCACCTCGAGTTATCACTAGCACTGTTTTAAAGGAAAAAAGACTGAGGCTTAAGAAATATGTAGTTCTATATATTCAACAGTTTATTGCTGGTGTAACTGCCATACCCTATGGAATAGTGTAAACAAGCATGAGAGATTTGATCTTTTCACTTTTGAAGACATCCCAGCTGGGGTTTTCCCTTCTCAGTCTATCTATCATCCAGGCAACAGTGTGTGGCCACAGAAGTGCACAATAAATGCTAATGCACTTATCAAGGAATTCCCCTCTGCTCTTCTGCAGACAAGAAATAGAGGAAACAGTACAGAAAAGGCACGCCGTAAGCCACATTAACCAGCTTCAAAGCTGTTCTACTTGTGTGGTTGCATGCATTCAGCAGAAAGAACACACCACTTTCTCCCTTGCAAGGACTGCTTTGCTTCAGCAGTTTGCCAAGTGATTACCTTCTAGTATCTATGCTTAATCCTACAGATGCCTTTCTTTGGAGTTGTTGCCATTCTGTTAAGAATTAGTTCTGCTTAATAGCCCAACTGTTGCATGGGGAACGTCCAGCACAGCTTTGCACTTTACAACATGGAGAGAAGGATCAGAACACAGGCAGGATTGTGCAATAAAAGATGCATCCCTTCAAAACTATAGTAATTTGGCATTAAAAAAAAAAAAGACCCCAACACAACAATAAAACCCAAAATGAAACAAATAAAAAAAAAAACCCACGCACACAAGAAAAACAGAAATAGAAAATAAAAAATTGACTGCTGTGATTCTAAGGTTCCTCAAAGAACAACCCACAAAAGAACAACAAAAATGGAGTAATCAGTCAGTGCAACACAGAAAAAGATAATTTCAGCACTGTGCAATAAGAGCCTCCAGCATGAAGGCTGCCCTGTTCTGATGAACAAATTTCACTGCAGATGCCAGCAGAAGGGTAAGACCTCTATTTATCTGTCATGTATCTTTAAAAATAAATGAATGCTATTCCTGGCTAAAATAAACCAAGACTAAGTAGAATGCAATACCCACTCTTCACCTCACCCTGCCCAGCTCATCAATCAGAGGAAGCACTGCAGAGCACATCCCAGGACAGGAGCGGGGCCCCACACATTCTTCTGCAGCACTGCCCACCACTACGCCTTCCCTCACATCTGGGGGGAGGCGAGGGAAGAGGTTTCATTTCATACAGTGGCAAACTGACACCATCCACATATGAATGAGTGTAAACTGATATAGTGGTGCTGTAAGTCTTCAGACTGTCAGAACTGCTACTCTTGAGAGATAGAAGCACTCTCCATTTTTTGCTTAGTGTTTCAGAATCAGCATCCTAGGATGAAAAGCACAATTTCACTACAAAATGCTGCAAAGAGGCACAATTCAGCTCCTTCTCCAAATGTCAACATTTCAGTGTTCCCATGGTGAAAGGAAAGAAGAGATGCCTCCACTCTCAAGGGCCAAATGCCTGCAGCTCATTTCCTTGTCAGCAAATGCCCCCCTACTGCATTACATAGCCCAGAGATCTCTCCCCAATAACAGTCTTTCTACAAAGGGTAGTAACTAACAACAGAATTCTGAATGTCTTAAAGTTTGAGAACAGCAGGAAGAAAAAGAGAAACAAACTTCACCAAAAAAAAGTAACAAAAGGCATCAGTACTGCTTATTTACTGAAGCATTTCAGTTAGATGCTTATTTGAAAATTTCTGGAGGTAGGAGAGCAGGAAAAGTTTACAGCTCTTGCAATATTCACATAAAGCAAATCACAAATGTGGCTTCTAGATAAAAATCAAATTGCCTTCAGTGTCATAGAAATTTGTGTATTTTTCCCCAAGTACACATTCTTTCACTCTCTTATGTGTCTGGAAAATACCCTGCAAAATTATTCAGAATGCACCATTAATCCCTCATGTTAAAGGCAAGCAGAAGAAACCAGAAAACTTTGGATTTAGAGCAAGTCATCTTGCTAAGGCTGATGACTGCTTGGGTGGGAGGCAATAGTTGGCCTTCTAGTTTGCCTAGTCATAGCACAAGCAAATAATCCTTTCCTAAGTAGGTAATATCTCTGGTTATTACTTATATTCTCTAACACACAATGACAACTCAGTTTCCTTTTCCGTGATTTTCAAAAGCTCATTATTTATCTCCAACTCAAGGCCATGAGTCAAACCCAGCAGGAAGGTGTCGAGGGAAGCGTTATCTGGAGCACCAAGAAGGCAGTACCCCCATCTCAGACATCAGGCTTCAGCCTGAAACAAGCAAGTTCAGAGAAAGGGGACTGATCCCCAGGAAATGCAGCTGCAGATATGAATACTACCAGGCCTCCACACAAGGAAGAGGCCTATTCAACAGGTGGTGCACTTATCTGAGATTTCTGACACATAGGTAGAGGTGTACAACAGAAGAGTTAAGCAAGGTTAGATTATTTCAGAATTCCTTCCTCTCTTGTGCTCTTAAGATAGTTAGGCCACTCATTCATTTCAACAAATGCAAAATTCTCCCTTTTCCCTCAAAAAGGGGGAGGGAAAAGAATACAACAGACCAAGTAGCTCTGTATTTTCTTCTACATTATGCACTTGTACTTCCATCAGCAGCAGTATAACATGTTGGCCTGAAGCCAATCAGAAATCCCTCATAATGTGTTCAATAAGCCAAATCAAAACAATACATAATTTATGAGAGTGGGGTAAAGAAACTTGAAGGTCATATTTCATCTGCTGCAGCTCATCATGTTCATTCAAACAGAGGCAGAAGGTTAACTGGCGGGATCCGCTCTTTAATGCCTGTTACTTCCAGTGGAAGGAGCTAAGCAACAAAGTTCTTCTCTCATTACTTCATGAAGAGGATCAGAAAAAAAAAAAAAAAAAAAAAACACTTTAAAAAAAAACCAAAAAAATGCGCCAAATGCTACGTAAACACCAGAAAAAAAAAAAAGGCAGAAAGAAACAAACAACA
>JAAGNO010019108.1:39110-53508 GCA_033439905.1 Ceryle rudis
TTGGATCTTAGGAAGCACTTCCTCACAGAAAGGGTGATAGAACACTGGAATGGACTGCCCAGGGAGGTGGTGGAGTCGCCATGCCTGGAGGTGTTTAAGGAAAGATTGGATGTGGTGCTTAGTGACATGGTCTAGCTGATGTCATGGCGTTGGGTCATAGGCTGGACTTGATGATCTTGGAGGTCTATTCCAGCCTCAGTGATTCTGTGATTGTGAGAGAACTGATGTGAGGATGAGGAAACTTACATGTTTAATTGAAAATGTTGAGTGTTTGCTTACTGATTTGCTTGTTCTTTTATGAATCCATTAACGTTGCACATACTCACCCAAACAGCTGTTAAACATTCATATCCATCCATCCAACAGAGGTTTGTGTAAATCTCAGGTTTTCATCTTGCGATCTATGGACCCTTGGCAGGGACTCTGTGGTATTCATAAAAGGTCTGAATCGTGTAACTAAAAGCAGAAAGCCCATTTTCAGTAGGTTTAAGCTTCCAATACAAGAAACTAAAGTTTCACGTTGAAAGTGTAAGTGGTCCACAAGTGGAAAAATGTTGGATGCAACCAACAGATCAGGCAAGACTCATAACATGGTTCACAACTCATCAAATATAACATAACACTTTTTCCATTAATATTATGACAACAGTCTGTAAGGAGACAATAGATCAGAATTTGCCTAGAAAATTGTCCTGATTCTTTGTCAATATCTATTAAGTAAGTCCAGATGACATCAACCACATCCTCACCTCTATTACCCAAGATTCACCTTCAGCACATTTTAGAATATGAAGAAGAAAATTCTTCAATCTAAGGGTGATGAGACACTGACACAGGTTGCCCAAGGAAGCTCTTGATGCTCCATCCCTGGATGTGCTCAAATCCAGGTTGGATGGTGCTCTAAGCAACCTGGTCTATTGGGAAGTGTCCCCGCCCATGGCAGGGGAGTTGGAACTAGGTGATCTTTAAGGTCTCCTCCAACCCAAACTATTCTATGACTATAAGACTCTACTTTTATTTAAGATTACATGTGCTCTGTGGTGAGGATACATCATGTAGTTTCCCAACTTTGCCATGCTTCTTGGAAAAAAAAGAAGTTACAGAACGTAAATAAGATCCATAATATTTTCTTTTAAAGCTCTGGACAAAACTGTAGCTGACAGCTTAACCTTGACAAACATTACTGCAAATGTTTGAGAAGTTCTGTTAATTTTACATCTCCAAATCTCTGATCTAAGTAAAAATCTATACACTCTGAAATTCTTTAAAGATTGATTCTAGTGTTCTTCAGAGAGCAAATTTTTCCCCCTAGGATCATACAGGCTGCTGGATGATGACCTTTTTTACAGTAAGACGGCACATCAAATCTATGGGCAGAAGATATAACAAGAAATTCTGATTTGGCCTTTCTTCTCAACTGATCAACAAATATAGCAGGATGACAGTGTGCAGACCCATGTTAACTCTAGAGAATACCACAAGGATTTAAGCTTTCTTCAAAACTTGTTTAAGGCTACTTTATAATGAAAACAACTCCTGTATTTTGCAAGACTTTTAAATTCACATATGTTTGCTGTACAATTTTTTGAAATCTCTGATTTCAAGTCCTATAGTAGTGAAATAATCTGAATGGGAGACCTTCCATAAAACCAGAGATGTTACATGAGTTTATGCTAGTGATTCATAGGAAATGGTCCTTTTATAGGGAGAGCAAACAGTCCAACAAGACCTCAGGAAACACATACAAGAGATGACATTCTGCCCAGGGAGTAAAGCCTAAGGCCTTGACATTTTCTTGTCATTAAGATTTCATTGGACAATTTGTAAAAGTCAGGGACAGCAGTCCTTGAATGCTGGCCCAGCTCCAATTTTTCTAATTACTCCCCGACAGCTTAAATTCAACTAAATTCAGCTTAAATTTGACTTTGAAAAATCTTCCTGATCTTTGTACAAAACCCCTGCAATTTTTGCTTTGCTTAGTACCTCTGCTTTTTGTAGAGATTCAGATCTGTATACCTTGACTTCAAGATCAAAATTAAGCTTCATTGTTTTCAACACTTCTCACTACCAGAAAGGCCATAATGTCTGTTGATGCATAACCTGCTCTGGTTTCTCACTAAAGGATGGTCCGTAGAGTGCAAGTGAAACCAATAAGTGCTATCAAGCACACTGAAATGATTTCCATTAAAGCAATGGGTTAAATTTACTCATAATAGTTCAGTCCAGGGAAGAGGTACTCTAAATTGCTGATGAAAGAAGCCGTAAGGAAAAAAAATTCTCTGAAATCTTTGAAGCTTAATCCCCATAGCAGGAAGGCATAGAAAGAAGGACTTGAGGAGCTGGACTCCAAAGCAGATGGAAAAAGGATTGATTTTCAGTTCAGTTCTTGTCCATGATGTTAATAGGTTGTCCCTAAAACACAACATAGGTAAACTGAAATTGAAATAACAGTTTACCAATGTAACCTAAGCGTGCTAGTTATAGGCTGTGAACTGCAAATACAGTACAAAAATATTTTTTCTTGTTTTATTTCTTCAAGCTTTATGCCTTCCTGTCACTGTTTTGAGTTTTGTAATGCCTCTGCCTATCCTTCCAGCATCCTTTTTAAAGCACCTTTAAAAATCCATGTACAGAGATTGCCTCGCTACTGGTACAGAGTCCTTTGGAATGAAAAATCCAAACTCTTCCAGACATAACTACAACAAAAATACATTATATTTACCACACTTGTGGTTTTGTTTGGGTTTTAATATTAAATTTAATGAAAATAATATTTTCCATGCAAAATCCTGCAAGAAGAAAGAGAACTCCAGGAATGACCATGAATTTCTGCATTGTACTTTGGCCCTACCACAGACAGAGCCTGTAGAGTCCCCATGTGCTGCTGGATTTCACTGTAAGGCTTTAATTTGGAGTTGCTTAGATTTCATGTTAAACACTCTACTTCTGAAACACTTTTGCTGAGATCTAGAAGCCACCCTCTCCACACAGCAGTAGCCCACTTTGCTATAACAGCCCTTACACTTAAGGATATGAGGTGTTCGGTTAATCTATAGCTCCTCTATGAAGGAAATAAATGTTTTACAGACAAAAATATGGTAAAACTATCACACTCTACTGCTTTGCACAGAATCTTGCAGTATGTAGTCTCCTCTGCAGTCATCAGAATTACTCTCAGTACAAGAAAGTCTGAGCTTGAGGTAGTCCTCCACAGCTGACCAAGGTCATACAGCACATCTGTGACCAAAATGGGCAGACAGCCCAAATCTCTTGAAATTCCTGTCTCCTGTGTCTTAATTTTCAAACTATGTCTCCTCTCACTATGACATTCAAAGTCTTCAGAGCTCTTTAAAATACTGATACAGTACCCTAACTTTAAAAATATTTGGGATAATGTATATTCTACAATGGTATTCATAAAAAGTTATGAGTCACAAGAAGAAGACAGAAAGGCCATTTGTAGGGGGCATTGGAGTTAGAAGCAATAACGCTGCTTAACAACAAGAAGCTCTGTGTCACAGTTATCTTAATACTTGAGTGCTGTGGTAAGGCCACTTGAGCAAAGGAAGTAAGGTCCAGAAGGATGGCCTAGCATACAGCAGAGGTCGGTGCAGCCCTCAAAAAGTGTCCTTACTGACTTACTGTTTTCTCAAATATATACTGTTATGAAGTATATATATGTGTGTATTAAGAAAATTCCATAAATAATCATTTTTTATGCTCCTTCTTGAATACACGCTTTGAGGCTATCTAATGCTAGAGACGTACTAACTTGTTCCCCTTGAAATACAAGCCTGTATCTACTGCAGTCTGATGCTTTGGCTGGTGACCAGGATGATCCTCCAGGTGCATCCACTGTTTGCATCTTAGCTTTTCACTTTTTAACTTCACTTCTTCCCCGGCAACAATAACCTCAAATAATGTTTTTCTATGACAAGTAGTGCTGAAATAATCTTGTAATTCCTTGCAACTTCCTGCTTGGGATTAATATGTCCCACAGCTCCCATCTTTTGTACTTTTAGACAGCAACATAAAGTGAAGGCAGAATCATAACAGCCCAGATAGCTGCTTCTGCTAACTGCAGGCAACAGGGAAAGAGCTCACTGCTAAACCAGAATTATTGTGCCAAGTGTTTTATTCCCATTGTTGAAAGATGAAGGATTCTGGACATTCTCAAATAATATTAACAGCTAAAAAGCAACAAGAAACCTGCCAAAATACCTGATTTACACCAGTTTTTTACAACAAGTCCCCCTCTTCAGAGCTCCCTAGGCTGGTAGTGAGTGCAAAGAAGCTTTCACATTTTTTACGCCTAAAGCTACAACACAGTAAAACACAAGGAGCATTACTCAGCATTCCTATCTGAACTGCCATATGGAAAAGAGTACAGCTGTACTCTTTCATTGGATTTCTTGTATCTATCTTCTTCAATAAGAGATTTGGGGGAATAGGAGTCAACAAAAAAGGAGCACCTGAGAGAATTAATTCCCTGCCAGTAACCTCAGCTGTTCTGCTTGTGCTGTTCATGTGATTTCATGCCCTGTTCTCCCCTATCCCAGAAGATAGTACCACTCACCCCATTCCCACCTATCAGCACAGAAGACTATTTTTTGCAAAGACTTTAACTCCCACAAATAGCCAGAAGCTATTTTATTCTGCTGTCTTACCCAGGCAACAAGGTTCTTTCAATTGAAATACTATTAAAAGGTACCGTCTGTGTCAGTCATCAATATGTTTCTGTCTCCGACATTGCATTCTGCCATGCAAACCAGAATAAAAGAATATTTCTGTGGCACTGACCAGCCCTACTGACAGAGTGACAAGTAACTAAAAGAACATTGGTGTATTCTTGTTAATTTGACTGATAAACATAATTGCAACTAATCAATTACATAGTGAATTAGATGCCTCCACTACCAGGCTCAGGGAAGGCCCCTTAATTATCTTTGGCATCTGCAGCAAAGAGCTCCTGCATTATGTGTTCCTCATCCCCATCAGTGTAACTTTACATCCTTTTTGGCTTTCATAAAACAAACGTTATAACATCAGCATCTCTGTGAACAACAAAGTGAGCTATCTTGCAGAACTAGAAGTTAAGAGCAAATCTTCCTGGAGACACTATAAGCAGATCTGACAAGCTCACATCAGCCATGCAGCCACCAGACCAGGGTGTCTCCCTTGATTACAGACAGTTTATTTCAGAAAAAAATTAATGAATATAACTCTACCTCACTTGTCAAAAGAAAGGATATGTTTAAAAAAAAAAAACAAAACAAAACAATACTCTTTCTTAAGTATGAAACTAAAATAAATATACCTGTTTCAGCATCATGCAGAACACAAAAAGAATCAAAGATTCATTAATTTAAAATTGAATCTGATTTCATTCTTTCATACAGAATAGCCTCGTTGCTGGCTACGTTAAATACCATAATTCAATACATTAATAATTAATTTCAGAAATTCAGAGTAACAGTCTCAGAGAGGATAAAGGTCAGTAATTCAGCAACTAAATTTGAGCGAAAATTAAGCAAAGCAATAAAAAGCCGTAGTTCAGACTCAAAGTGTGACTCTCTTACACTGAAGTGAAATGTGTTCCCAGGGCTGCACCAAACACTCTGCATTCTGAAAACATCATTATATAACAATGCAGCTCGCTCACCTGCCAGGCAAAAATCCACCAGAAGGAACCTTTAGGGAAAATTCAGTCATGATAAATATACGCAATCACTAATTACATATTTTTTCTGTTGCATACTTCTAGACCTTTGGAACTAGTCTGTATTTGTTTGCAGTATGCCACAGCATATAAAAGTATCGTGAGTTGAAGTAATTGTCCTCAGAAAATAGGGCTGCTTATATTACTTTCATTTTCTTTTTGAATATTTATAACTATGCCACTAGCGCACTGTAGTGTGGATGAATGATCTGTATTTCATATTGATCTTAGGCAACTAGGCAAAGGCTTTCTTTAATCTATAATTAAAAATTAAAACCTTTAGGGGAGCTATTCATCTGACAGTTTTCTTCCTGCTGCCCTCTGCTAGTAATTAAGTTCTGCTAGCACTTTCAATTTTCATAAAGATTTGGTTTATTATCATTTTCTTCAAATCTCTTGCCACAAAACACCAGAGGCTCATGTGACAACAACAACTTCCGTTTTAAGAGATCCTGCACGGTACTACTGAGAATGTATTGAAAGTGTTTGTTATTGCCAAGCTGTACTCGATGAAAATTTGCACTGCATAGCTGTCTTTACACCTATTTCAGGTAAAAGCTACAGTTTGCAGAAGGAAGAATGCAGATTTCACCATTTTGAATTCCATTTTGTTAGTGTAAAACTGCCTCATTTTACCTAGTAAATTCAATCTACCTGACTGATAGTAAGAAAGGATTGAGACCACAAAACAATCGCTTTGCAGCCAGAGACGTGTGTTGATCAAGTCTCAGTATGTTTCGTGCAAGTATATTCCTTCCGTGCCGTCCCAATGGGACTAACGCTGATCTTCCTTTTAACCACAACACTTTCCACCCAAAGAGCTCAGATAAATTCTCTAGGCCCAAGGATAATTATCCTCATTTCCTAGGTGGGCCAAGCAATCCCATGACTAGCCCAAGACCCAGTTCTAAAGAAACAAATGTTTCTCTAGATTTTTCCCAAATCTTTTCACATTAGACTAGTTAATATGCAAGAACACCACCAGCAAAGCACCTCAGTAATGTAAAACAAGCAGGGTATCAAACTCCCTCGCCTCCTAAAAAACATTTGACTTTCATCTCTACTTGTCAAATCAGAAATCATTAGCTTACAATGGAGAAACCTGGCACGTGGCACCTTCCTTATTAGAACGGGAGCTCAGGAGGAAAATACAAGAACAGCTCTGCAGCAGCGCACCCCTGTGATTAGGACAGTGGCATGTGGTGCTTGACACCGCAGGTCTTGCTAGAAGGAAAAACTACAAAGCAGCTACCAGCCTTCCCCAAATCTGTCATTAATCATAACCACAGGACTTAAAAAAATTCATAGTAAAGATAGGATATGAATAACCTCGTGCTGTGTTACACAGTTTCTCCAAAGGTTTTCAGTCACTAGCCTGCAAAATGCCATGGGACAGACAAAAATTTTTAGTTAAAAGGCCAGGGAAACACAAAGGATCATAGCTAAAGCAATCAAACCACTGTGCTGCTGCATTTCAGTGAGCACTTGGAATTTCAGCCCACACTACTGGGGTTTTTTTTTGTCAGTACAGAAACATTAAAGAGTTTAGATTTTAGCCAGATTTAGAGTGTCAAACCCTGGAGCTAAAGTGTTCAATGTCATCAGCATTCTTCCTACTTGTATAACATTTATTCGAATACAAAGCAAAGCAAAAGGCTCTAACAAGCACTCAAGCAAAATAAAGCAGATATTCAGAAGTCGTCACTGGCATGCCTTTTCATGCCATAGTAAGAGGTTAAATATATGTTCATGGGTAACGTATTTAGTCAAAACGGTTCTGATGTGAAAGAGGTACATTTATCTTTGGCCTTAACTAGAACACGAAATTAATGTGTATTATCCAGGAGGGAAGGCTGTAAGATTAAAATGTGGGTGCACAGAAGTAAAATTGAAGCATCTGGTGAATCTGATGCCAGCATTACCCCCGACAATTACTCTGCTTATCAGTTCTGATTTAAAAACACACAGCTGTGAAGATAACTATTTTGAAAGATATTTTAATTTCTTATGAAATGGAATGAGAATACAAAAACAAACCAGACAAGTAATCTCAGCACAAACCAAAATCTCATGACATTGACAATGTCCTGCAGATCATAGCCATAGCTTGAAAAACATCATACATTATCTGCAGTGACAGTGCTTCTCTGTTTCAATTCATATGCTTGCATATTTATGAAGCCCAAGAAGGAAGTGAGGAATCTACTTTGAAGGAGAGGAACATGTAAACTGAATGCTGGGCCTGCTTATTTTACCTGGGATAGGAGGATTACAGGAAAACATTCCTGTAATCTGACAGTCTGTGTTCACTGACTGTCCCTGTTAGAGTGTTTAAACATATTTAACTTTCAAAAAAGAAAATTACATATGCCCAAGCTCGGTTTCTATGATTTTTCCTCTCTGATAACTCTTGCATTGTGCTACTTCTTATTTTCCTGAACTGAAATAATAAGACTGTCTTAGATCCTCCCATATGCCAGAACAAAATTAGAAAGGTGTTAGGCATTTTGGCTGTTTGGGGATTTTCTTCTTCATCCTTCATTTTTTAAGAGTTAATTTCTAAATTGCTGGACATACTAGGATAAACATTCTTCTCCTCTGATTGCAATATATTACAAGACCTGAACTGGCCAGTATCTCAGGGTGGAACTGCTTTACCACTGCAAAAGGCTTCCAATCTGCAAAGTCTGGTTTCATTAAAAAGAAACATATGGCAAATTAGAACACGGTAAGCTTTTAAAGCAAGGAAACATAGACCTGCTGGGTTGGGCAGATTAAAATTAAAATGACCTGAGAACAAACCTCTTTTTCCCTTCCTACTGTGTCCTTGCACAGTGCTTCTTTCCACTGCTCTTCACCTTCTAATACTGCAGCTTTCAGTTCTTCCTGATTTACAATGGACTCCTCAGGGCCTTAAAGAGCCCCTGTGGAGATGTCCTCTCTCTCAGCCATAGGACTGGCTTTGGCTGCTCTTCTGCTGCAGATTTCCAGTGGGCTGCGCCTCCCACTGGGGCTGCTTGCCCGACTGCCCTGCATAAACACAGTCTCCTCTCTGCTCCAGTCCTGCCTACCCTTCAGCACAGGGACACAATGAGGCTGACAGGTTTTGCCTTCCCCCCACTACTCAGCTGAAGACACCTGAGCAGAACAAAGTACCACACCATAAATGCAGTTCTGACATCCTTCACACTTACAAAAAAGATTATTTCTGACTCTCTAGTCCTTTGTGAACCAACGTATTCCCAAATCATCCAGTGAAGGAGTCCTCTCTCCTTGCTAAGATGCCAGTAGAAATGATAAACTTGCTCTCTGCACCTCTCATAGCTGTCGGCAAGGAAAGAGACCAGACCCACATGGCCAAATGAAAACCTGCCGCAGTGACAAAGAAAGAATGCAACATCCTTTTCTGTACAGGCCACATGGTCAGAGAGGAATTAACACAAGCAGTTTAAAAGGCATTATTGCATGGAAACTAATACAGCTCCCCAGTCTCAATTACAACACGCATCATTCTACTATGCCAATTTACACTACATTTACTCATAACACATATATATTTCCACAGGCAAAAATATTTTCGTAGCACGGCAGCTAATGCTGGTTTGCTTCACTGTACCTCACCAAGGAACTCTTATGGAGAAATTACACTGAAGCAGCAGAGAGAGTGTGTATGTGTTGACCTTGTGAATGAGAGCAAAGTAAATCTCCTTGAGTTTATTTTTCTTCTAGACAACTACTACATTCTGCTGATTCAATGTCTCTTTGCATGACTCAATGATCCTTGATCCCAATGGGACATAAAGTTTGGCAACTTTATTTTCTGCTGCTTCCTTATTTTCTATTAGCTGTTATTGTAAAGATAGTGGACTTTTTCTTTGATCCATTGGATGAAAATCAATCTTTCTGAAGAAAAACAAGCAGAGAATTGTTTACTGACAGTCACCGTTCATTTGACTTTTTCCTATTATTTGGAAGGCAGCAAATGCCTCATTCTACTGTAACATTACTTGTGTTAACACCAAGTTTTTTCCAAGGTTTTCCATTTTACTTCTTAAGGTAGAAGATTTCCTTCTCTGTTAGTTCATACTCTGCAGCAGTTGCACCATATGTGAAAGCAAATATTGCAGATTTTCTGTCAAATGATTAAGATATAATTAAGTTATAAATCAAACCTCAACACTGAAGGACTAGAGCAGAAAATCTTTATTTGAAAAAAGGCTTAAAAACCGATACGCTTCAGAGCTTCATGTCCAATCCTAGCCATTTGCTTACACCCAGAATGGAATCTGACCCAGGAACCTGCTGTGAATATGTGGCACAGGTAATCTGTGCATGGGCAGTAAATCCAATGTTTCTGATACATACTGTGTTTGCTAGCTCAGCCATATGGATGAGCAGCCCACTTTGGCATGACAGTGGATTGTACAGCCTATTGCGGTCTTTGGAGCACAAATGGTTGAGAAATAAGCAGAGGAGACTCCCCTAACACCCTAGTCTTCTCCTGCTTTGTCCAAGCAAAGTTTTCAAATCTTATTTTTCTACATATTTGCAACTATCAGTTAAGAAGCATCACCAAGTAAGCCACAAAACATAGAAAAATATTTTCTTCTGGTTAATAACTAATTTCAATTAGAAAACTTGGAAAATGGTTTGAGGTAAAGTAAATCATGACATAAAGAATAATTTGCCCTGGAAAAATTTGCAGAAACCAATATATTGTAAGTTGCCTCACGTGAATATGCCAATCTCTTATTAAATTAAGGAGGGAGAAACAAAATCAACAACAAAGTATATGAAGTTTGATTATATTCCATCATGATGGTATATGTTGCTCTTATTTCCCCTGGGGTCAAACAGTAAATTGATCTTAAAATTCTATTCATCCATCTATATTAAAAGTGATCACCAAAAAAAAAAGAAAACAAACAACTTGATCTCTCTCAAATACAATCCCCTTTGGTAGACTTTCTGTAAAAAATTCCATAAATGGCTTTTCATACTTCAGAGGCGACAATGATGTAATCAGAGTTCCACACTTAAAAGGCAAGGCAAAGGAAGCAAGACAGCTGCTATAACGAATAATAAATTAAAAAAAAAATAGAAAAATAAATACAATTAACTGTTCTGAGAAATGGGATACATAGGGCAAAAGGGGGCTTCATTCATGGTGACAGCAGTGCACAGAGAATAACAGATACCATCTCTCTTGCGTACTTGAAAACCAAAAATAAGATAGGCATTTTTAGGGACCTTTCAATGTACACACTGCAGAAATCTCACAGAGTGTTGTTAGACTGAAGTGATTTTTTTTTTAATTCATTTAAATTTAAATTTAATTCATTCAGAGTAAAATCAGAAAATGTAAGTTCTACAAAATGGACCAATAGACTAGTCTGTCTCTAGTCTAGTCTAGCTAAGGATTGAGTGAGAGTGGTTCTAGATTTTAGTCAGGAAATGCTGTGACTACTCCAGTTTCCTGAACTGATCTCCCAGGGTCTCAGTGGAGGTGCCCTTTGCTGAGGAGTCCATGTCAGAGACCACTGTGCTGTCCCACTGCAGCAACCTGCCCTGGCTTTGTAGCCCTACTCCAAACAGCACAGAAACTGTGGTGACAAATCCAGCTTGGCAGGGAAGGTGCTCATTGTTCAAAAATGGTACTGTTCCTCAACAGAGACAAAAATTTTCCATCAGAAGAAGTACCAAACCAGCAAAATTCTGCAAGGACAAGTCAATTTATTCAGCCCTAATGACTGAAGCTTTCTGGATTCCTGCCCACTCACCTGCTTCCTTGCCATCCCATCTGTCCCAGGTCTTCATAGCATTTCCCAATTTCCTACAATAAACCTGGCAGCCTGGAAGTGCCACCCTGAGCTGAGCTTCCCAGGGCATCATCCCTGCAAGGCTGCAAGTAGGGTAGACATCAGGGGTCCCATCTATTATTATTATTATTGTTGTTGTTGTTGTTTTAATAGAAACACACATTTGAAAGAGCCAATGCTGAGTGAGTATTCAGGTGTTTTCAGTAACATTCCTATTATGTTAAAGCCCAGAGCTCCAATATAAGCAGTCAAAGGAAGAGCTCCTTTTAGTAATATCATTTGTTTCCTCACTAGACACATGTTTACAATTAGAAGACATGTTTACAGTCTAATTAGCTACTGTCAGGTCTTCATTAATTGCTGTCAAAAGCAACCAGAGAAAAGCAGGAGCGCTGATGTTTTCTATAGTGTTTTCTATGTATTTTCTTTCATGGAAAAGAGACTCTTTTTCCAGTAAGACAAGAAAAAGAAACACAACAGAGGGAAGAGGAAGGATGAGAAGAGGATTTAATTCAGATAAAGAAATTAGAGCTTTTTCCCTCATAAACAAACATATTTTATTATTGTCACAAGACTTAGGGCATGGTTTACCACATGTACAATGTGTATGTTAACTTCAGTCTACTAAATAAGATTTTGACCAGATATAGGAAATTAAGAATCTCACTGTGCCTCCTATAAGAGCCAGGAATCAGCCTTTCTGCACTGAGGAGATATATATACTAAACGCTGATATTCTGGCTTCCCGTATATCTTGGAAAAACAAAAAAAAACCAAAAACCAAAACAACCCCACCACACTAAGGAATATTTATGTACCTCCCTAAAAAATATAATAATATTCAGTTCCTGTTAAATTCCAGCAGGAAAAAACTTTGGGAAACTATTATATATTTGTTACAGAAAAATATACTTTGGAAGGAACCAAAAGCTCTATAGGTATAATTCAATTTCTTGCTTAAAGCAGGGCTAGCTTTAATGCCTCTGTTTTTTTTTTTCCTGAGACACTAACTTATATAAAATCACATTGGCACACAAAACAAGGATAAAGACCTCTCAAATGTAAGAAATGGAGAAAAAAAAAACCAAACAAAACATACATAAAGATCAGCTATTTCAGCATGAACCTCCACAATTTCATGCAAATGAAATGATCCTAGTTTACATAACTTGTGTTTTGAACATTAAATTTATTCCCCCCACCCAGCTATGAGAAGGTGCTTTCTCAAGTAAGATTTTTCCAGGAAAGGTGAGTTTTGCATTGGTATTCCTCCTGAAAAATCTCCCACCATTTCATTAACTGTTCTTCCTCCAATAGGTAGTTAATTAGGGAGACTAAAGCATGCTTTCATACCCATCCTAATACAATAAGTACATCAACTGAGCCACTTACTAACTCGTTTATTTGCGAAGCTGCTACTGTTTATAGCACTACAGTGGTTGCACAAAACGTATAAAGAGGACCTAAGGATATTCTAGGGCAACCATTTATTTGCCTTGCTACAGACTTCCCATGACTTTGGGATATTGATTTATGCTGAAAGGACTATTTTCATTGTAAGAGCTGCAAACCCTTTGAGAGTAGCCAGGTTGTTTGTTCTGTGAATGAGATGCTGACAGCCTCACCAACATCAGCACTAAGATTTCTCTAGGAGCCAGAGCAGAACACAGACTATTAAATCAGGAACAGTGCTACTCTAATAGTGCAAGACAGACATTACTTTTAGTGATTTATAGAACACCTATGTTGTCATCTTACCTCCCATGAAAGAGCCATCCGTTACCCAATAGAATTTTCACAAAAATAACTCCTAGCTTAATTGCAAATACATGTTAAACATTCTCTAAATCTCGCCACTTCAAGCTTAACAGCATAAATTTTCACTTAGCTGGTTTCTCCTCTGATTATGAGGAATGTTTACAACCCTTAGTGTTTTCCCAATGCTTCTATAAGTTGAGTCTCATTACCATCTCGGAAACACAGGCTACTAATTCATCAAAAGTGTCAAAAGCAGCAACAGAAAGGACTGAAGTCTTAACACACATCACTTGCTTAAACACCAGGTAATTTGCAAGAACTATTGCTTCAGTATAAAGTCTTTTCTCACTTGTAGAAATCAAATATAATCGAAATTCCGCTTTTAATAGCTATTAAATTATAACAAGTAAGGAAAACAAAATTTACTGCATTTCTCTGTACTTTTTATCTGTATCTGAATTTAAGATCTTCATGTTATCTGGATTGCAGAGCTTTATTTTTCGTCTTCTTTCAGATAAGAAAGAACCAAGAATTTATAGTAAAAGAAACAGCTAAATATTTGGTGCAAATATTCAATTCAACCCTTAGCAGAAATGGAGGAAATCTCCATAAACATTCCAGCACTTCTTAAATTTTGTTCAGTCACAGTTCTTTGCAGTTACATAATTTCAGAAATACAACAAAGAAGCTTCAGTAGATGAAAATCTCGTGTATGCTGCACAGACAGGGATAACTAAAATTTGTACAACACAGAGCTTAGCTCAGCAGATATATGTATACACATGTAAAATTCAAAAAAAGAAACTCAAAACATAAGTTCTGCAAATAGACAGAGCCATCCATTTCTCACTGGATTTTACCATCTGGTTTTATCTCTACCCTCTTTAAAAGTTAAAAAGTTTTTCCCCCAGATGGAATTACACAAGATCATTCCATAAGAAGGTTTTTAGGTAAAGGTGTCACTCCTTGCCACAAGAAATAATTAAAAAAAAAAAAAAAAAAAAAAAAGGGGGGGGAGACAAATTATTTGTTGTATTCATGTGAGATGTTGCATTCTCAATGACATGCATGGTCCCCTGTCTGCCTCCTTCTGAACTTCAGC
>JAAGNO010019108.1:53909-73195 GCA_033439905.1 Ceryle rudis
GATAAGAAGTAAAAAAAAAAAAAGAAAAAAAAAAAAGGGGGGGGGACAAATTATTTGTTTTATTCATGTGAGGTGTTGCATTCGCAATGACATGCATGGTCCCCTGTCTGCCTCGGGGCCCCATCACACCAAAAAATAAATCAATAAATTATCTCTTTTTATCATGTGACTGTATATCTGTTAGTATATGTAAGCCAGGACCATCAATTTTGTCAATATGTCAATTTTTAATTGTCATTTGTTTCTCACAAAATCCTTTCTTCTTGACCTTCACTCTACCAAAATGTAGCCCTTTTAGTGTGGCAGTTACAAACAGGTGAGAAAAAGAGTCAGATGGAAGATTACAGTCAGACTAACTGGGTACACATAAAAGAATTGGCCTTGCTGCTGTAAGGTGGTATTGATGGAAGTCAGAAAGCAAGGACAATTACCGACTGAGAACTCAGTGTTGCAGCAGGTCACAGAAAAGTATTAGATTTGTTTAAAATAGCCTGGCCCGGAGACACCCTGCTAATAGTTACTTGCTTTAAGCACCCACCCTTTCTCCTATTACTGCTCTTTGGGAGTGGAAGACCAGGGTTGCATGAATGGTAATCACAGCAGCTGCTCTGAGCATGCAGAAAATGCTACTAAAGTATTGACCAGGGATCTGTCACAAACACTGACTTTTCCCTGAATGAGTTTTTATATCAGCTTACAATTGTCAGTGCTGAATCTTGATATTTAGACAAGAATAATGTCAGGATTTTAATATATTTTTAAAAAATATGGCATTCTGGAACCTTTCATTCAAAATCATCCCCCTGACAAAACTGAGTTTCATCTTCCTTGAAGCACAAATCATATCACATTACACAGCATTAATACAGCCTGCATTATTTATGACTGTCACTAGCTGCATTTTAGCTCTACTAGAGACAGTCATAAGCTTGAAAAATACAGTAGAGCATTGTTTCAGAATTTAAATTTGAAGTGTTTGGGGTGGGGGAAAAAAAGCGCTCTCTCTTTTCCATCATTCAATTAATCCAAACCCAAAACATATATCACCTTCTTTGATTCCATTTACTTTTATCTTCTGCTTCACAAGAAAAGTAATTTTAAATTCCTACCTCATTTTATTTGTTTGGGTTATGCAGTCCCATGAGATTGCTTAAAGTCAGATTATTTGTGACTGAAGTAATTTGGCAAAATTGCAAACTAATAGGTGCAGTTTGTATTGTGACTGTGTATTAGGAGCTCCCTGGAGTGAAAACTAAGTAAAAAGCATTTGTGATACCTTTCCTGGAGTAGAAAATTTATTTTCATTGGAGCTCAGAACAGCTGCAGAGTAAAGGACACCTCACAAAAAAAAAAAATCATCTCTGGTTACGAGGGAAAACAAAACTCACTTGCCTTTGTAACAAAGTTTTCTCTCTTTTTCAAGGGGGGAAAGGATGAAGAGGGAGAGATCTAGAAAGAGCTCAAGGTTTAAGACTTCAGCATCTAACAAAATGTGACATATTTGTTCACAAGACGTTAAAAGTATTGAAAGACCAAAGGCAAAATTTTCTAAACCCGTTTGCGTGTCTCTGTCTCCGTGCTTGAGTTAGACTGATGGACTGCAGTAGCCATTTACATAGGAAGAGAGCATAATACACTGTTACTAACATAAAGTAAGTGCAAAATACTTAATCGCTGAGGATGTTTATCCAACCAGATTGATGTCACTTTCATGCAGCTGGAGAAAAAGCACCCAAGAAAAATGAAGAATTAGTCAATACTTAGTTCCAATGCTCCATCAGAAAAGACTGATTCACTGATTGCTTGCCTTCCAGGCAGTATAAAACATGTCCTTCCTCAGCTATTCAAAAGCTTGAGGAAATGTTATAATTACTGCACCACCGGCCAAATCTCCATTTTTCACAGGCCAAATGAATTCCGGCACCAGTTTGGGCTCTCTTCTGCCATGATTCATTACTTCAATCCATTACAGTAACAGTGCAATGAAGACATTACTTAGAAGTAACCAAAGCTTCTAAGTAGGAGTACGATGAAAAATTGGGAGAAAACTTCAGCTGAACTGAACATTGTCCTTTAAAATTGTTACGCAGAAAGCAATTGTATTTTTACTGGGGAGTGAATAAAAAAGACTTATTCAGATGTTTGGCATGCCAACTTACTATGCTTATAATAAGTTTTATGTGGAATTTTTCTCAAATGCACACTCTGAACAAGGTGAAAAAGAGCTTCCCAAGTACTGGGCTAGAGAGAAATGCCAGACTGTAGAGAACTTGCTGGTGTCTACTAAGGAATTATAGATTCTATGATGTTAGCTTCCTTATTCTGATGGTAAACTGAACTAAAAAGCACATACTGGAAAAAGTATTTAATGACTTTTCTATGCAAAGAATTGACAAAAATAGAGGTACACTTGAGAATGTGCCAGCAACTTACAAGAACGTGCAGCACAGTCTCTGAAGTCTTAAGAGTTTCATTTTTATATATAGCCCAAGATGTTTATGCATCATTGATCAGACTGTGTTTCAATTTAGACTCTGAAAACAATGCAGCCACAATGTAAATGGCTTTAAATAATTTTATTATTTGAGATAATTTGCAATCTTCAAACTGAGGCACTTTCCTCAAAGAAATGAAAAGGAATAATTGAAATATCAATTATTGCAGTAATAAGGAAATTTATTCAAGTGACTTGATTTCAAGACACTTCATTAGACAAAAAAATCCTTAATAAAATGCTTGTATTAAAACAGTGACTAAAACTTCTGGAAAATGAAGTTCTTGTTAGTTTTGTTTTTCTAATTGAAAATGAGTCTCGTTTTGTCTCGATGGTCACACCAGCACCACCCATGCCAACATCAGCCTACACACAGGTGTTACATAAAGTACGTTCTAAATCAAAGGGATTCATGGAAGGACTGAAAGGGAAACTGTCATCATATCAACTTCAAACTATCCAGTACAATAAATTGTGGACATTATTGTTGAATCAGTTTTAACTGAACTATGTGAAAATATCAGATAAATACAGTTTCTTTCTATACCCTCCAGATACAATTATGAATCAAAGCATTTTGAGTGACAGAAAAACACATAGGGAGGGAGTCAGAAGTGTGTATTAAAAATAAAGATTTCTAATTTGTAATTATGGCCTCAAACAAGATTAAATGAGCCAAACTTCAAGGAGATAAAGCGGTATTTAAAGCAATATTGTAACAGGCTCAATATTTTTCCTATTCCTAGAAGAAAGTGTGATCCCTGGTTGCACAGTCAGCTGGTTTAAGGGCAATCTGAAGAAGATGGAAACAGAACACAGAAAAAATAGTCTTAAAGAATTTGGTTGCTCTGCATTGCTTCTATGTCAGTTAGCAGAAAAGTAGTTGAGAGACTACTGCATACATCTCTAATTTGGCACTCTGCTATCAATATACCCAGCGGGTTTCTATACAGTTTGCTATTTCAAAGAGCCACATTACACTGTCACTAGATTTACTATATGAAAAGCTTTTTCAACAAAATAATAATCAGTTTGCTGAGATGGTCTCCCACATGAATCAGAATGGAAGAGACTAACACATTAACTTTCTCTAATCTGCTTTTAATTGCCATGTAGTCAGCTACATTTATCAATACACCTAAACACGCAATAATTATGTTTTACTTTAACATATACATAATGATGGATGCACAGTAGCCCCATTCCTACTTATTAGGAGCACTATTTGCAGTACTACAGTTATGAATATGTCAGCTAGTTCAGTAGAGAAACCTATTTATGGAAGTTTATAACTACATAACAGGAATTGTCTTCAGGCCGCAACATAGCATAAAAAGTTTCAGATGGCGTTCTTAGGGACTTAAAATTAAAAAAAAAAAAATGAAAACACTCAAACAAATCAAACAAAGAACAACAACAAAAGCAAGCAAGCAAGCAAACAAACAAAACAAACAAACAAAAAAACCCAAACAAACAAGAACCCCACACAACACAAAGAGGAAAGGGAAATAATCTTCCCTCATAATTCCCATATTGGATGCCAAACAGAAACAGCATGTGAACAGCTCAGAATGTTCTGATTTTATGGACTTCAGTCTCTCAGACAAGATCAGCAATCCAGAGAATTTGTGATCATTACAGATCCTGTGGCATGTTTTATTATGGTTAAGAGGTGTTCATGACAGTGACATGCCCTAGTTCTGATCAAAGAGATTATATCCTGCTCATGCAATCTTTCTGGACAGTTTCATTTGTACAGAGAGCTCATCCTTGCTGTAATCCAATCTATAGTATTGTGGACTTGATTAATAAGCCTCTGTGATGCACTCCAGAGACAGCTGCCCATTAGCAAGTTAAATTATTTTTATATGTAATTATTTTTAGAAAGGCCTATGGCAAATGGCTCTGTCCTTTCCTGTTTCTACATTCAGCTAAGAACACCGAGCACAGGGGCTGTCCATACCAGCCAGCAGCTGACTGCCATTCACCTGGAGTACGACCTGAGGGAAGAGGTGGGCAGAGAGTTGTGTTGGGGTTTACAGGAGTCCTCAAGTGCCGCTAGATCTGGGGACTGGCATAGACTACCAATATCCCTATGTATTTGGTGTAGAAAAGTTTAATTACAACATTTTCAAGAGTACTTTTAGAAGAAATGCAAGTACTTTCTTTTAAACCAAGTCTGATGTTCTTAAAACTTCCCTGCGTATCTCCATTTTATCCACAGTGTGTATCCAGAATCCCCAGTATAGGGGAAAGAACATTCAAAACTAGGAGCATACCTGAACCTTGACTTGAGAGGGCCAAGAGCAGTACAAGAGTGTCCAGTTTTAACCTCTGCTGCCTTTGTCACCCAGGGTAGCAAACCACAGCAATTATCTGATAGATTTCATTTATTTATTTATTTATTTATTTATTTATTTATTTATCAACTCCCCGCTCACCCTGGTATCAGGATGACATGCTTTCCAGACATTGCACAAAGCAAAACCAAACCCACATTATTGCCATTTAGCTCTCAGAGAAAAATTACTTTCAAGGGAATTTCAAGAAAGGGCTATTGAAAGCTCTGGGTTATCTCCTGAGATCTGAACAAGCTTACTTTCTCCGAGTGCTTCAGTGTTGTTTTGCCTTCTACAAGGTGTGGATTAAATGTGCTCTTTCACAGGAGAAACATAAAGCTGTGCAGAGTTCTTAGTTACCATTCTGCAGAGCTGCTAACACCTTTCCCTCTCACAATACCTAGCAGGAACTTGGAGACATAAAGTAGGCAGCAACGAGTCAGGCTCCACAGCAGGAACAAACAAATACAGGGTTGGGGTTTTTTTTCAATTTCTTTGCTGCCATACCTGCTACTTCTACAGTGTCAAAAGGGTATTTGGGTGCTGCCAGGACTTTTAGCCTTTTCCATGACTTTCCAGATCACTCTGCTCTAATTAACTCTACAAATCAAGATGAATTGATAGATAACATCATTTTGCATCACAGGCAAAACCTGATTTTTCAGTTTTTCAGATTTTATTTTTCTGACAGTTACACCCTGTTCTGCAAGGTCTAGCCATGTAATACTAAGAAAACCACTGAAGTCATAATATAGGTCCCAGTAAGCATGTAAGCAGAGAATCAAACTACAGACTTGGTATCAAGTCTCGTTGTTCAGTAAAGCATTCAGACCCAGGTGGCTCCCATACCTCTGCCATACAATGATTAACATGTTTTCTAATACCATTTTCAGGTGCTAACCTGAAGGTCCTCTCAGAAAAGCAAACTCCCCTTCATCAGGCAGTGCCAGCCCAGTGAACCTTAGAAGACTTGAACAGGAGCTATCCTCTGCCAAATAAATTTCCTATATGGATGAATAATTCTACTTTCTCAAGGAACAGGAATCTGTTCACCTGTCTTGAGTCCCCTTGATGGAAATGCATAAGGACAGGAGCATTTTTTAAATGCTGAGTTGCAGGAAGGTCTGATCACATAGCAAGTATCAGCTCTCCTCCTGCACACTTGGAGAGGTTGTCAGATTCAGGCTAATAAGTGAAGGATGAAAGTTTGGCCACAAGCCTGAAAAGGGAAAATCATTTGTAACCCCTTCTAAAGCAAGATCTGAATCAAGACTACTTCCCTGTCTACTGGTTTGGGGTTTTTTTTTTTTCCCCTCCCTTGTAGAGCACTACCTTTGTAGAAAAACAACCTGCCAAATGCAGTGGAAATACTAGGTGACCAGATATAGAGCCTCTGGGATACGCATCTTGCATTATCACACAATATAGCCCAATTACAGAACTAGAAGATAGATTGTTCAAAATATGAAAAACTAGAAGACCCAAGGTAAACACCAAGGCAGATTTTCATCTGCATTTTTTTAGCTGAGCACTTCATAAGCTTTGACATTTTTTGTCATTGTTCACTGTTCTCTAAAGCATCACTTTATAGGTGTGTTCTGTAGTTGAGTTCTCAAAACGAGACAGATACATTTTAAACAACAAGCCCTTTTATAAATGGTGCACATGAAGGGACTATAACCAGTTTGAGGATGCAATAATACCTGAAAGATATGGCTGTATTTCAGACACAAATCTAAACACTAGTGAAAAAGAAACTAGAAAGCAAACTATTACAATTATCTGCAGAAGAAAAACAAGGCAGACTGTTGAAATGCTGGGGCACCAGCTGGCTCACAGAGAAACTCTTACTCTAAATAAAGATGTCAAGAAGACTTGAAAAGATATGCATTAACTTGTGCTCTGCATTTTAAAATCACTAAAACTTAACTTAAATCCACTTTGCAAGCACACAGTGGGACGCAACATTTTTGGCATTTTTCTATCAGCATCAAAAATGCTCTCTCTGTTTAAACAGAGTGGAACAATTTTTAATCTCAGGAAGACCACAATCAGAAATTTCCATTTGTGAATCACTTCCTACAGAAGAGCTGTATTGTACTATCCTCCTGATGGGGAGGGAGAGCTCGTATCTGAAATCTGAGCCCTACTTCAGATGAGTAAGAAGTGAATTTTGCACACTTTGTATTAGTGTTTATCAGACCTCTGGTTCTGACACGCGGCAGTTTCAGGATTTACTCTGTTAAGTTACAACATTAATTTTCCAAACACTTGTGTGACTGCAATGTTCAGACATGAACAGACATGGATAATTGCTGAAGTAAGGAAGGTGAGGGTAAGAATTATGTTGAAAACATGACATGATACTTCTGGTTGATATCCTTTCATCTCAAAGATATAAGAAAAAGAGATCATCATGCTTATGTCCAATCTGTAACTCCACTTATCACTACATATAAAAAAAAATTAAATATTTTCCGACTGGAATTTTACCAAAACGCTGAAACCTAGAAAATCCTACATCCTCATTGAGTCCGAAGTCAAATTCATCCAAGACAATACATTGCCCTCTGCAGGTTTTCCTCTTATATTACAACTTCAAGAAGTAGACGTCTCAGAAAAATAAATTGAATTTTTATCATAAAATCTGTCTGCTAATCTTTGAAATAACACTGCAAGTACTGTAAGCTGAAAGGAAGACACGAACTAAACAGAAATAGTCTCCTTTAAAAGAAATCATAATGCTGTTAATTTATCTAAAACTTTTGGAGTTCTAATAGATTATAATATCAAGTTTTAAATGATTCCCTACTTAGGTGATAGAATTGAATAAAAGCACAGAACATACGTAACCTCTGCCTAAGCATTTATTCTCATTAAAAGTCTGCTAATATTTTTTACAGGAATTCCACATGGTTTAAATGTTATTACTTTTAGTAGGAGCAAGCACCATTACAAACTGAATTAGCACTCAGAAACTCAGAACAGAGATTATATCCCATTATACCAATTTCCACAAAGATTTTCCTTCCCTAGTACCTGGATGCGTACGAGGTAACCACTTAAAGCCATAACCACCTTGACCATAACAGTTAAACACACAGCCATAAACTCAGAGGTGGTAACATATGAAGCAGTTCAGATACAGCATGACGAAACACCTGTTCCTTGGCCTACTTTTTCACATAATAGAGAAGACACGGATATTAATTATTTTTCATTAGCTGCATCACAAGAAAAAAAAAGTATTCATGAGAAGTTAATTCAGCATCTTTGTCAGGAATTGACAAAAGTACAACAATTTCTACTTAGTGCAAAGGTAAAACATACCAAATTTCAGTACTTACATTGAATTGAGCCATGTTGCAGTAAAACTTCACAGTAAATTTTGCCAGCAGACAGATTGATGACAGAGGTGGGAGTTATTTTCTTTCTGGATGTGTAAAATCCAGACAGAAAAACGGAGGTTTTTATCTGAGGAAGCAAGGAGAAAAATTAATAATGCTGTCATTTTCCTTCCTTTGTATACAGTACGATCCAGTGGCATGAAAACCTCTTTTAAATATATCGCTGAGCAAGGGGAAATGTCATTGCAATAAAAGATAGTTTTAAGACTGCAAAAAGCATTTTTTTGTCCTGCATCAGAATTACAGCAAATAGATAGATATACCTTTTATGAACATGTGTGCGTGCATGTGTAATAAACAAAGCAAACTGACCATCACACATTTATGTAGCAATTCTTTTTAAACTGCTGAAAAGGAAAGGTTCTAGATATATATCCAAACCTTTTCACTAGAATTTCACAACTCAGCAAGAGCACAGCAAACATCTACTAGCTCATCAGATGTACCCACAAAAAAAAAGAAAACCCTAAAGACTCTCTGACAAGCTACAGAATAAAATGGACTAAATAACCCAAGTGGCAGTGCTCCAAAAGTAAACCTGGTGAATCTGTTTATAACAACCCAAGAATACCATCAGACTCAGCTTTGCAGGCAAGATTAAAGGAAATACTGACCCTATTAATATGCAACGTTTCAACACTAATAGGAACAACATTCCATTAATATTTTAGCCATCTAGATTTTTTTCCTAATACTCAATGGCATTTTCTCTAAAGAGAAAACTCTTGGGTTTTTTACATTTTCACAAAATGATGAATGCTTCTGGCAATCCTTGGTTTCTCTCCCTTGTCTTTGCTAATATGGTGGGAAGAACAAGCAAGGAATCATAAAGGTGAGAGACTAGATACACATTGTTATCCCAGCAGATTTCATCACCAGCAAACTGCTCCGAGCATAGAAGTCTAAAAGATGTCAATGTCCCAGGACTCTGAGATACACCAGAAGGTTAACACTGATCACTGGTAGAGAAGCTGTAATCCAACTATTTGTTGCCTTTTGAAAGGACAGACAACCACGCAAGAGTGAGTCGATACCTGTAACATTTTTCTGATGGCTGTCCTTATACAGCCAGTGTGAGCGTGAGAAGGATAAGTCATGTCCATGACTGCCATCTCTCCTAAGATTAAAACAGAGGGGCAATAGCACCGTGCTGCACAAAGCCAGAAAAACAAACAAACAAACAAAAAGATTTGCAGAGAAAAAGTAGAATCAGCTTCATTGTCCCACTGGATAAATTATGTCAGGAAGCGAGGCATGAGAAGCAAATCACTAGCTCATGTGAGAGGATACACTGGTCATGTGGTGTGTCCCCTTGAGAGGGGGCAGCAGAACAGACTGGCTCCTTGACTGCAGCTCTAAGAGGATTCCAGTCGACCAGCAAAATAAACACAGGTTACACAGAGCTACATGTCTGCAATGCTGCTGCTAGGGAATAGGTTTACACATTACGGTGCAGCAGAAAACTGATGTTTCACCCAAAACCTACCACTGTAAAATAGCATGGTTTGATTTCAGATATTTGTTAAGCAGGAGGTTATCCATTACATAAATGAAACACTGGCACAGTTCAGGCTTTCCTCTGTGTTCCCTCTATTGCTGTTTCCCAGCAATGGAAGCCTTCACTAGGTTGTTTCAGGGTAGTAGCAGTCTTCTGTGATTACAGTTTACTGCAGGGGTGATATCCTCCAGGGACTCTTGCCCTGTGACAAGGAGTAAGATTCAGGAAGTAAACAACTGCTCCAAAGCTCAGGTTGATGTTTATAGGGAAGGCAGATTTTCCTGCTTTATTTTAAAGCAGGCTTTCATTATTTTGTTAGCACAGCATGTATTGAGCCATGTGGCCTCAGGTCTCTGGCTTTCACTTCATAATTTAATGTTAAAGAAAGCCCAATATCTTACCCTCCAGCTTTCAAAATCTGGACACAGCAAGCCAGACATACCTTAGGGAATTGTATGATTATGTTCCCACAAGCATGTGTCTATAATTAGGAGCACAGCCTGTAATTTACCAAGTGAACTGTTCAAAGTCAATTTGTCCATTGTAGCCAAATAATATTCCCAGCCAAGTCCCTGGTCATAGGAGGAATTCCAGAATGGGTGATCAGGCAGCATGCAAAAAATTACAATTATTTGGGTTCAAAGTAGAGAAGTTCATCAGGATTAGGTATGCATTAGAAAACAGACCCAAATCCATTTGGAAATGAAACACAAGACTTTCATTCCTGCTAATCAGTAAAATATCCAGTATTCTGTTGGAACTGAAGATTTAGATTTTTTTTAATATGCATCTTTGATGGTATCTGCATTTTTACTCGAGCACAGAGATGCACAATCTCAGTGCAGCTGCTACAGCTACGATAGAGATGTTACTGTTTACTGTGGCCCCCACTCTGAACATGGACCCTGGGTGACACCAAGTGAGCTGTAGAGCACTCCGGACAGTTTGCCACAGCATTAACTGAGCCTATTTTTGTCCTTTCTCCACCTCACACTAGCCAAGAGCTGAACACTATCTCAAACCAAGCAGGACCTGACAGGTGAACACAACAGCCGGCATTGACACACCAATGTCACACATTTAACAAGAGCTCTTTTATCACAGTAAGACCAGTTTTCACTGAGGCATCCTGACACACAAAGACCCCCACTTTTGTCCCCTTGAGAGCCAGATGAGCATTACTATTCCCATTTTACCAACAGGGAAAGAGAAGATGACTTTCCACCAGCACTGAGCACCCAGAGCAGGGCAGCACTCCAGGAATTGATCCCAAGACTGCTGAAACCCTCCCATGTTGCTGAAAAACTCATGGGTATGGTGGCAAATGGTCCTGTCAATAATTCAGTCCGGGCATCACACACAGCAACACAATTCTGTTCAAAGCCAACCTAGGGCTCTCCTTCTTTCTTTTGTCTGTTTTCATTTTAAGTTCTCTCCTTTCTACTTACCTTCTCTCCCACTCCCCCACTCTTAGGCAAATTCACACCAAATTTAAGCACACAGATTACATGATTTTCCTCCAGACTTTAGGATGAAAAAAGTGGCCTTGAGAAGCAAATCATTTAGTCTTGATATTAATGAGGTGCATGTATCTAATTCACATATCTTTTATATGACATATTTAGTTATTTTCAGAGATCCTTTCCCTCACCACAACAAATTCTTATGTAAAAAAAAAAAAATATTTAAAAATTGTGAATATTAAATGGTCACAAACTAGAAGATAAGTAAAGTACCTGGAGATAAAAGGCAATACTGCATAGAATTTTGTAAATTATTTAAAACCATCTATTTACTGATCCATCAGCTGTCCTCTGAATACACATAGAGCTCCATAGAGCTCAGATGTTTGCCCAGATGGCCCCCACAAGAATGAAGCCACCAGGCTTTAACTCTCTCCTAATCATAACAGCAAAGCTGCTTCACAATGGATAGTCCACAACCCTCACATATTTTTACTTTCAAACATTTTTTTTTAATATATTATCTACATGGTACAGAGATGCAGAAAATGCAACTAACATAATTAGTTTATCTAAGAGATTATTCCTGTCTAAGCAATACTTATGACAATTTCACCTCCTTAAATGCCCTCGCTTACCTCTGCCATCCCCAGCCCTCTCCAAATTATCTAACGAAATACACCAGAATAGTTTACAAGGGAGAGGGAGAAGGAGAGGGGAGGAAAGACTCATGGAGTAAACCAGCTAATAAGTGAACTTGGTATCAGACTAGAAGGGAGCAACTATGGCAAGTTTGACTGATGAGAGTGAGGAGCATACCTAGAATGGGAAGGGCAGAGGTAGGTATTACAAGGAGAAGAAATAAAGAAAATCGAAGGAAATTATCGTATCGGAGCTAAAGGGAGTGCAGAGACTTTGATCTGGAGATTGTAGGGATATAGGTAAGGAGAGGGAGAAACTTCTTGCAGTATGCTTGAGCACAGTGAGCTTTGGTGAGCAGCCTCTCCAAGGAGTGCAGCAGGGACACACAAAATACACAAGAGTTAATACAATCCAGCAAACTAATGACCACAAAGCAATACAGCAGCAAAGGATGGCCGCTGCATCTTATTCACTAGTGAGTATGGACATTATGGAATATTAGTTAAGCTCAATATTTACAGAAATAACGATCCTAAAATCTACACTACTCTAAGGCAGAGCTGGATCTTGCTTTACAATCTCCCAAGTGAAGGAAAATCCAGGCTGAATTCTGGAACTTCTGAAATGTTTTTGTGTATATGGAGTTTTGCTGCCCCACATATGCCTGCTGAATCTGGATGTGGATAGGAACAACCACAAGATGCTGATCTCTGAAATTACACTTTTGGTAAGTTGAATTACAGTTTCTTCTCTGTGTCAGAATGCAACAGGCAATCAATCAGATGGCAGCTGACATGCAAATATGAAAAGCAAATTAACAGTAAATCAGAAAATTGAGACAGAAAAAAAAAGACTAGTTGCTTGTATCTACATCTCTAAGGAGACAGAAAATTTATAACTCACTCTGGGAATCCTGTCCTGACATTCTGGGCTCTCAAATGCCACAATTATTCATAAGGCTTCTGTACCTCAAGGAGCCAAGAGCTGAATGTCTCCAGGTGCTCAGTACTTGAAATACAGCAATCTCACAAATGCCAGCATATAACCAAAACCAGTGGACTCTTCTCCAGAGACTATGTTCATGCTTTCCTTTGGGTACACTAAACATGAGATTTTGAAGTCTGACTTTGCAGTTGGAGACCGACAGCATCCACTGACAGGAAAGCAAATCCAAGTGCTCTCTTGAGAAGCACCATTTCTGTAGTTATTGATGAAAATCTGTTTTGCTCTGGCACAAAGTAGTATCCTGCATGTATTGTTTACCAGTAACCATCTCTGAGCCTAAATATGGCTGATAATACAGGCTAATGGTTTGTCCACAAAATGAATCACACTATTCTAAAGTAAGAATAATTATTTTAAACCGAGTTAATTATTTCAATATAAAAGGTTAAAAAAAGTTGAGTCTAATTCAGATGCAATTTGATTTTAGAATTCAGTTAGGAGTATGCTGATACTAAACCGAAAATGAGAGTATCAAACAAAGGAGTTTCAAGCAAATGAAATAAATCAAAGGAAGTTTATATATAGGTAGGCATATAAAGTCCATAATTAGAGTAATAATTTACTCCAATTATTTTAGCAAATGTAGCAATTATACCTTAAATATAGCTTAAGAGAATCATGAATGGTTTATATTTGCTATTTATCCTACCCGAGGCCTGAAGGTCAAATAGAGTGAATCATGAGAAGCTTATTTAAATGTCTTTTTTCAGAAACTCACAATATTTTCTCACATAAAAAATTTCATTTCATATTAAAAAAAAAAAAAAATCAGATCTCCTCCTGCAGCTTTAATTACAAATTATACCCAGGTTGTAAGCAACAGCAAATCTGTTTTAAGGCTAAGATCACTAGCACACAGAAGACCCACTAGCCTGTCCTCCCCAGGCAGTTGAACACAATTTATACTCCGCTTGTGAAAGGTTGTTTCATAAATGCTCCATTTTCAGTGTAATGTGTACCAATTAACATAGTCTCCTGATTTAATGAGAACTGCATTTAGAATTTAAATAAATTACTCTTTAGGGTGTTATCATGGACAAAACTCTGCTGCAACACTGAAGAGAAAAAAGCAACAAAACCAGATTTGACTATTTCTCAGATGAAAATATCTAGGTCTACATCAGGACTTTACATCTCACTGAAAACTCTTTTTTCCCTCCGTGTAATTTTAAATGCCACTACTAATCTTCAAGGTTTCTCAACAGATTAAAAAACAGGCATCTCACCAGTGAAAAAGGGCTAATGAAAAATGCACATTACCCTTCCAATATCAATTTTAACTATTATAAGGTAGTAATAATAAAAAGATCTTTTGATTAAAAGGCAAATAATTCCCTGTGCAGATTTCTGGTGTACTAACTAGCAAGAAGGGATAGACATGTATTGATTGCCAATGGCTTCCATACAACAATAACAACTTGTAAAATTACATTTCACAAAATAGGAGAGCTTAAATCTTGAGAGCCGCAGTCCTGCATCATAAATTTGTCTCTTGTGGTGACAACAATCAGAATCTAATGGGACTCTTAAATGTTTTATTCAGCTTTCAGTAGAAAAAGGCTTTATTTCCTGTGTTATTCCTGTCACTTTAGCCATTCTATATGTATTTTCATAAGATGCTAGAAGTTATCAGAAATTAAAGAAAACTTGAATTTCTGAATCAATGGAAGCCACTTGTTCCATTAACTGCTGAGAATCTGAAAAGCAGGGAAATATGGGGAACATTCATCTTATAGAAGTCTACATAAGAAACACAGAATGGTATAAGTCTATAGGCATAGTCTGGAGATGGTGGTATTAAGTCTAGTGCATTTTTTTGTCTTCAGTTGGGGTGTCTGTGCAGGACCAGAGTGCTAATCCTCATGGGCATGCCCAGGAATTGATTTGTGAAGTGAGACGTAGGTGTCTCACTCAAGGTTGCACCTGCCTGACTGTCACAAACAAGCTGAGTGCAGACAAGAGAGCCTGTCTCTTGGCATCTAGGCCAGTCTTTCCATTTTTCCTAATGCTGGCTTTTATCCTCTTGCTCTGAGATTTGCAAATCAGTAAAGGAAAACAATTATAAAGTATCTGAACTTCAGCCAGGGGAAAAGCAAAACAACAGCATGTGATGAAGTATGTATTTGCTTTAACAGAGCTGCATCACTGCTCAAAAGATGTAAACATCTTCCTAAACACCACACAATAAGTTCTGCTCTGCAATCAAACTCGTTTTAAAACTGTATTGCAACCATACATAAGAATGACAGTTTGTATGTGAAATTGCCCACAGTTTCCATCACTTTCAAACCCCTCTCCATGAAAATGATCATTCCTGTCCCTTTATATTTGTCTGATTGTGCTTTTAATTTTACTCTTCCTTTAGCAAGATTATTGGCATCTTTTTCTATGGCAAAATAAATTAGAAGGATTGCCTTGTCCTAGAAAAGATCCACCAGCAATCACACTATCTTTTTAATCAAAATCACCAGTCAACCAGTACATGTTTCTAATGAAATTGTACTTTTCTTTGATAGATCTCTTTCTATTATTTTTATCAAGGTTTTCCTCACAGCTGATTTTGGCTGATATGCTTCTAATTGACAGCTTGACACAAGTCAGTACCTTTTCTGAATATTAACCATACGGCCTACTCCCTAGTGCTTACAAATGGAATCCTAAAAGCTAAATATTTTTTGCCTTTCAAAATTCAGAGACATAGTGTTAAAATTTTTAGGCCTAATTTGCAGCTGCAGCAATATTTAAACTAAAGGAGCTTTCCTAAGCCTCACTTTTAGGTAGGCAAATCAACCACCAATATAGCCATGAGGGGGTAACACTAGATAGTTTTGGCCAGCAGAATCAAGCTCCCAAAGATTACTCACTCACATTTTCCATACTTACCGTCAGTTACATGAATATTTTCTCTCAAGACATGGGAAAAATTGCTTTTTTCTCTAGTGATTCGCCTCCTTAGCAGGTGAGGTCATTCCTTCTGTGGGCAGAATTCCCAGGGTTAATGGAAGATTTTACAGAGCATATGAAACCAGGCATCACTAAAGACAAAATATCAGTATGAGTGGTATTTCTTTATTGCGCATTCCCAGTTCCCATATACGAGAGAGCTGGTTATCTCTTCTCATGCCCTAGCTGCAATAGGCTTTCAGCAGTGCATTGTAAACAACCAGTCAGGACTTTCTTTCTTTCAGCTGTGTAATTAGAAGCCATTGCTTCTCTGTTTAATTTTGCCTTCTGTAAGTATAGCCTCCAGTCATTACCAGATGGCTATTACTCTTATTACTCACCCTGCTGCCTAGGTACCCACTTACACTTATTACCCACTCTTATTTTTCCAAATAAGGACCTTAATGAGAACAAGCATAGTCATTACCTCAACAACTGTGTATTAAATATTTCAACTTTAAAATTCAGATTGTAAGCAGTGAGAGAGCATATGTTCAGATTTTTTTTTTTAAAGACCTCCTTTATTATACTGTCAAATGATTCAATACTAATGATATTTGTGCAGTCACTAGAATGCTGATGTTTTATAACCTCTACCTTATTTATTATACAAAGTTTATTTCCTTGGATTTGCTCCAAAATAGCTTTTGGCTGTTCAACAAATTAAAAATATGTTGTTTAAGGAAAAAAAAAAAAAAAGAAAATCAATCCTGGCTTAGCTCTAGAAATGTGTTCACATCCTAAGCTTCTTTCTTAAAAGTTGTTATTCCCCTTGACTAATTATAATTAAAATTCTATACAAAGTCTATTTTTCTTCTCCTACAAGCTTCTCTTAATTCTAAAGATTTCCTGATCTTCTTTCAGTCACTATCATGGGGATGTAGAGGATCCAATTAAAAAAAAAAAAAAAATCTTCACTTCGCCATTACTTCAATCCAAGTTGTCCCTGCTGTGTCAGCTGAAAGAAAAGCACCATTTCTCCCCATCCACCGACACCATCCATCAATGCCTTTTCTGCCACACTTGCTTTGTTTGCCTATATCTTTGGTAAACTTTGCACTTCAACATTTTAACATCTGAAATCAGCTCTGAAGAGCTTGGTTCTCAGCAAACTTACCAGGCATCATGGCAGGAGGGCAGGTAAAAGCAACCCCCTGGGCATCTTGCTGGGTATGACCCCTGCATTGGGATGGCCATATACACGCATACACCTGATGAACACCAACATCTCATCGCCCAGGGAAAAAACTCTTTATGTAAGTGGATGATCTGCTTTTGTAGTAACTCATTACCATTTGTGACTTTCCACTGTGCCAACATGAGATGAAAGCTGTAATTCTGTGTTTATTCTTTGAAGCCTGGGATACAAAGCTTAAGATAACACAGCAAGAATTATTGAGATTCCTAGGGAGCATACTCATAAACATAGGCAAGTTTTATTGATACATAAAAGCATATCATTAACATGTTCTTAGCTTGGATGAGTATGCTGTGCCAGTAATAGTAATACTGAATATATCCAGAAAGGGGACTGAATATTTTTCTTCAATTTTTAAATCAGATATTCCTGTTAATAAAACATTCACCATATGCTGGCCTTTCCTATCCAGGGGAACTTAACAGTAATACATTAAAATAAACGTGTTATGTTTGTTACAGACTTTAGTCAGCGAATACTAACAAGCATCATTTTTTCTGCTTTGCATGCAGCCTTCCCTCAGTGTTGGCCTGGGGAACGTAGGAGATAATCAAATTTATTGTCCACCAGAGTCCACACTGAGAAGGTTCTAATTCATTATGAAGATACAAATATCTAAGCACTAGCATCATCTTGTACAGGCCACTGTACAAGACAGTGAAATCTCTTGAAGACAGCTCATTTGAAACGTACATTAGCAACACAGACGATAGCACAGACAAGACTGACAATGATACTTGGCATATTATCCCATGAAATTTATACTTTCTTCTAGAAGTGCACCACTTACTTTGGCTACAAGTCACAATTCATCAAAATTACAAATTATTTCAAGACGCTCTTAC
Source organism: Ceryle rudis (assembly GCA_033439905.1). NCBI lineage: Eukaryota > Metazoa > Chordata > Aves > Coraciiformes > Cerylidae > Ceryle > Ceryle rudis. The sequence goes on from JAAGNO010019108.1 coordinate 71,744, forward strand.
ATTCTCCTCCCCTGCGCTCATTTAGCTTAAATTGTTTATAGTGTGCATCACTAGCACCTACACAAATTCTCCTCTATTTTTCCTTCAACAACAAAGGTATTTGCTAGCATCGCAGTACTACATGGCATGAATACTTATGAAAAGATTTATTAGCTTAAACAGGTACATTTATAGATTCATTTGTTTTTGTCAAAACAATTTGTACCATTCATTCTAATTCCTAATCTGGGCAGCTCTTTGCTGACTCAGAAACTTGCATTTGCATTGCCTTTCCAGCTGGTACCATGCTTAAAACATAACTGTCTTGCACAGAAAAACAAGAAAAAAGCCCCAAAACAATCCCTCCCCCAATGTTACTGGAATTTCTCCAACAAGATCCCCTTGGATCAGCCAAGTATGGTGCTTTCAGTGAAAACTAGCAAGTAAATTCCTATCTCAGTAACACTGCAAAGCACTCAGCTACACACTAAACAATTCAGTATCAGTCTGGAAATTTGAAACACATGAAGCCTGGCTCTGACAATCGGGCTGTAATTGAGCAATATTAGAGATCTGATGACTCAGCAAATTAAATTTCCATAAGGCTCCGATTTCATTGGCTATATATGCATCAATAGAAGAGAAAAATCTCAGTATTCATAACATGGATTAGTGTAGTCTAATGAAGTGCACAGCAGCAGAGAAATCAAGTCAACAGTGTATGTTCTATTTTCCTTATTTTAACCAGTCATTTGATTAAATCAGCGAGTCAAGAGCATTCTTGGTAAAAGCCTCCAGGATGAAGTATTTTGCATTGGGCATACACAAAATACCCACAGGAACTGTCATTCAGCAGGAAGACCCACAAGGCAGAAGGAAACACGTGGGTGAACACAAGCCCTTTACAAGTTGCACTGACAAATGCAAGTCACTGACCATGCTTTGGGCTCAGGGACTATCATCCCCACGCCTCCAGCAGCTGTCTGTGTGTGAAATCGGGCTTCTCGCTCATCCCTGAGGAGGCTCAGGGCAGGCAGCACCCACCAGGCATGCAGAGGGCACCTCCAGCCATCCCACAGCCCAGGCAGCAGAGATGATTAATTTACAGCTTCATTCAGTACCAGAGGGGGCAGAGAGGCAGAACTGTGAGGAAAGGGAAACACAAACTTGGACTTTCCTGACATTTTTCTAATTTGTTCCATGATGTCAGAGTAAAAGCGCAAGTTCTTTCAGAAAGAAACCCCTGATTAAAAACACTCCAGTTAGAGCAGCCAGGGCTGGAAAAAAAATGTGAACCACAGCTAGGGCAGTTTAGGCCTTGTGAAATGTTCCATAAATCTGATCTCTTGCTGAAATGTCATCCCCAAATGAGTTACAGTCATGTTTTAAAAGCCAGGAGAGCAAGCCCTCCTTCCCCAGTGCTCTCAGAGGACCCAGACCCAGCACAACTAAAGACAGCAACCCCACCTTCCT
>JAAGNO010019109.1:0-10884 GCA_033439905.1 Ceryle rudis
GGCGTGGGTCAGCGCCGCCGCCGTCCGCCCCCCGCCCCGCCGCGCCTTAAATGCGGGCGGCGGCGGTGAGCGGGCCGCGCCGTCGGGAGGAGCGGGCGCCGCCGCAGCGCTGGGCTACCCCTCTCCCCGGGGGCTGAGGGAGGCGGGCGGAGCCGCAGCGCCGGGCTGTCCGCCCCCGCCGGAGCCCCGCGCCGCCGCCCGGCGGCGGGAGCGGCCCCCATGGACTTCTACGAGGCCCACCCCTCCGGCAAGGTGGATTTCGGCAGGTAAGGGGGTCGGCCGCCGGCAGCGAGCCGGCGAGGAGGGCTCTCGGTCAGCTTGGCTGCGGCTACTTCGTGCTGCGTGAAGCTGGGAGCTCAGAGACTTAAAACTAAGCAGAACGCGGCTTTTCTCTAAGTTCATGATGTTGAACGCTGAGATGCCTTCTCCGGGCTGATCCCCTGCTGTGTCTAATGCCTTGGGTTAATTTCTACGCTTGTCACCGTGTCCTATCTGGAGACGGTGGCCGTGGACACCGTAAGCCCAGAGAAAAGGGGATAGCTCTGAAGGGGTTTGAAGAACCGATTTTATAAAATTATACAGCGTCTGGAATGATCGGTGATTCAAAGGCACTCATTTCCTAGCGAAAGCATCGGCTTTTTACCATAAGGGGTTGGGTTTTTTTTTACTTTTACCTCTTAGGAACAGGACTGTAATGTGGCAGCTCCCTAACTTCACTCTGTGATTACGAATTTTCATATGTGGGTTGTTTTTTTTTTTTTCCTTCCAATGACACTTAATGGATGAGGCCATAGCAATTTAGCTACGTGCACTTTGCTTTCCTGGCGTGTAGAAGTTGGTGAAAGAACTCTCTGCTGCCTCAGCATTACAAGTGTGCGCTGTGCAAGACCAGGTGTAAAGTGCTTTGTGGCTGAAGATCTCAACATCTTGAGTTAAATTGCACGGTGAGGGAGAGAAAGGGAGGGTTTTGGAGCGGCAAATAAGTAGGAATAGTTTCTGTGATGTGAACACGCAACACTGTGAGCTGTCGGATCCCCCTGGGCAAAGAGAGGGTATCTGTCCTCTTTTTGTAATGTTCTTCTGCTTCCGTCTTGGTCACATAGAACATAAAACTTAGGAATTATTAAACTGCAGTAAGAGTCTTACTTTCAGCCTTTGCTGGACATGTCTGCTATGTTGTGAGCAGATCCACGTGCCGGTGATGTTGAAACCTAAAACTTAGGGAAGATAAACGTTTGCCTTCTCTTATTAATACGCTCTCATTTTCCTGAAAGAAGCTGTAGTTCTCTTAAGGGATTGAGTTACAGCCAAACCCTGTGCTCCTCTTGATAACTCTGAAGATAATTCTTTTTATGCTGCTTTTAGAGGGGTAGGTTACCCGCGGGGCAATGTGTGTTACATGAAATGTTGCAATGGCGAAGAAATCCCACAAAAGTACTTTTTGCATGTTTCTGTATTAGCAGCTGCTTTAGTTCTCAGTATTTTTTTGGTGGTCCCTGTTTCCGTGTGGGCATTGTGGTGTGGTGGGAATCAGCTTAGTGGTCTTGTGAGTTCCAGCAAGGCTGATTTAGCCCTCCAGCTTGGCAGGGGTGGATCAGATGAACTGCACCCAGGATACTTCAGTTGCCTTTTTCTTTCAAAGGACTTTAACTGAAGGATTTACCCCATTTGTGATGGGTGTTTGAGGTTTCCTTTATCACATCCTATTAAGAGTAGGAGCTCATGCCATCACCCTAAAGAAAATTCTGCTTTGTTTTGTGCTGATTGCCTCACTTTGGTAGAAAGTGGATGTCCTCAATACCAGAGGTGGCTGCATTTTGGTGTCTGCGTCAGTGTGTAGGCAAATATGTATACAGAGACCTAAAGGAAGGGCTTGGTACAAGAGCTTGTCTTTTTTTTTTTTTCTGTCTTTGTTTGCCTTTTTATTTTTCCAATGACATAATATTGATTTATAGACACAAAGTGCTCTTACAAGTCCTGGAAACTCCCACTTGCATTAAGTGTCTTCAGCTTGGCCAAACTGTCCCATCCAAGCTCAGCTCACAGGCTCCTTGTGTAACTGATAAAGGATCCAGCACGTAATTTGTAAACTGCTTTGCAATCTTTTTGGTGTAGAAGGTGGTGATAAATGTAGGATACTGTTCAGCTGATTATAGTGATTAGAGTATTTCACAACTTTTTTTTATTTCACAACTTTTTGTATTTGTAGGATATTTCAATCTGTGAATGCATCTGGGTAAATAGATTAAAAGAATGCTTATCTACCAGGGAGGGGGTGGGAGGGTGGTGGGGAACAGCTTTGTGGGGTTTGGCACTTTTAAAAATAGTTATGTAATTTAAATTAAATTATTGCTGGTTCATTTAAATTGAGTTTGGGCTTATTAAATAAAATAAAAAAGCTTCCTTTCTCTCCCCACCAATTTGCAATAAACTAATGCTGTGCTTGCATTGGAAGGAAAAATGTTTCGACTGGTTCAAAAGTCAGATTTACACAGCATTAGCTTGAACTGACTTGAAAGATGAAGCGTGTATTTTGCCAATAGAACCAAAATATATTAAGTTGTTTAAGCTGGTAGGACAGCATTTTCAACAGGTGTCCCACTTTCACTTGTGGGCAGAAGGTCTAAGTTGTCTTGAAGTTTTCTTGTTCTCAGCAATCTCAAAATGTTCAGAGTAAATTTTTTTTTTTTTTTCCTGTCATCTGCTGAAGATGTGTCAAACTAGTTTCATGGATTATTTCAACAGTAACCAGGCAGTAAGTCTTTTGGCTTCCCTTGCCAGAAAAAATCACTGCCAAATTGATTTGAGGTCCTTTTGACCGATTTCTATGTCTAGTCTCGTAACTGATCAGCAGCTTCTAAGTGGTGTTTTCAGATATACTCTGTGAGGGAAGACATCTTTGGAAAACTCTGGGGAAAAGAGATGTTTCATTAATTCATATTTTTCTAGTTCCACACGGGAAATGGAGCAGGTTGTGACTTAGTAGTATTATGTATGTGCTGGAGGTTTTGTAGGTGGTAAGCCAGTAAGTGCGTGTAACTCTTTCTGGGTTGGATTCAGAGCATGAGCAGGTCAGTTGTGCACTTACATGGCTTTGCCTTTTCATATAGACTGGTGTAATCCAGCTGAGTTTAGTCAAATTAATCCAGATTTACACTGAGCATGAGTGAGAACAGAATTAGGTTTCTGGGTTTTTTTGTGTTGACTAATCCTTGCAGTGCACTGAATCAGAATATGAACCCTGTGAAACTGGGGCAGCTAATTTTCAAGAACTTTAGGAATGTTCCTCATGTGTTTCTAACAGGTACCTTTTTTCTTTTTTCTTTTTTTTTTTTAATGATTCAAGTAAAAGACCCGTGTTGGTTCTTCAGAATGACTCTCTCTACTCTCAGAGACGTCCTTACACCAATGAAGATGAGGCCTGGAAAACCTTTCTTGAAAATCCCCTTACAGCAGCTACCAAAGCTATGATGAGCATCAACGGTGATGAAGACAGCGCGGCTGCCCTCGGACTGCTGTATGATTACTACAAGGTAGATTGGTGTGGGTACGCTCTGGCAGCAAGTGGAACTCTTGTTCCTCCTGTGGAAAATGTGTCATTTGCTAGAGGATTTTACAGAAGCTATGAATAGATTGTGAGGACTTTGTGGGTTTTAGATGGAAAAAAAAAAAAAAAAAAAAGAAAATCCATGTCACTTTTTTTGAAAATTTGTTTATTTCTAGCTCGGTAAAACAAGATCCCCTGGATCTTAATGTAATGGGTCAGAAGCTTCAGTAGGACGTTGCCTGTTGACTCCAGGTTCTGCAGGAGGCAATGTATTATAGAAGTAATCTTGAAGAATGAGAGAATTTGGCAGCATGTCCCTGTCTGATTGTAAATACACACATGGAGAATGAAACTTCTTTCCTTCTGCTCACGTGATCCCAATTCTGGTGGGACCATTGGCTTTTGCTGGAGCTTCTGAGTGCTACCTTTTTCTCGAGTTGGTAATAAGCTACGAGTACAGCTTTTTTGGTAGTGTGTGGGGTGGAAGTGTCCACCTGAAGGAGTTGCTGTCTGCATCCTTCTGACCTTTTCTGAGCTTCAGCTGCTGTAATCTGTTAATCCTTTGACAACTGTGATTGTCTTCCGCAGTGTTGATAGTCTTGAGATATGTGCCTTCCTAGGTGCTCAGAGTTGAATTGAACAGTCACACAAGTAACCTTCTGATTTGCATGGTATATGTTTTGCTGAGCTTTCCTAAATACCAGAAGTTTAAGCCAGGGTAGTTGTCTCCAGTCCAAGTCAGTGGAGTCCAGCAGGCATTTCCAGGCAGGGAGTTGTCCTGCTCATGTTGGAAGCCTGCGTTACGGTGGCCTGGCTCACTGGGTGGAGATGCCTATTTTATCTTTGCTGAGCATGCAGGGAGGCCAGGAGGCTGACTTGGCTCACACACCTGATGCTTTGGCTAGTGTCTTTGAGCAGTGCAATCGCCAGCCTCCTTATGCCCTTCAAGCATGAGGAGAGGTTGCTTTGTGCATACAAAATCCTTGCCTGCCTTTTTAAGAGTTGAACATGTCTTGCATATCAAAATATTCTTGTAATGCTTAATATGGAGATTAGCACTTCAGACACACACGACAAAATGCCCCAGACTCGCTGATGTGGATGTTATTCAGCTGGTTTTGTGAGAAAGCTGGCTTTCTGCTTTGTGCCCGTGCTTGCTATGCTTCGGGGAAAAAAACCCAACACTTCCACCAGAACAACTTTAATCCACAAAATCAATTTTGATTTCTAAACCTGCAGATTACAAAGAGAATGTTGACGTTGATCCTTCATGCTTGGCAAAGCAGAAGGGATTTGCAGTACGTTAATGTCCAATTTGGGGTTTCCTCTTATGTTTGGGTGTCAGTGGGTATATGGAAAAATCAGTGGAAGAGCAGGTATGCTGTGCACTTTGGTGAAGCAAAATCATTAGAGGTTGACAGATTTATCGAGGGCTGTTATGAAGTAACGCTGAAGGGAAGACATCTAGGCCCCTTCTGCAATATTAAAGGCAGATTATTAAAAAAATAAACCCCCCCCAAAAAAACAAACCACCCCCCACATTTTCTTGAATTTGATTAATGGCTATTCCAGTAGCTCAACTGTGGTTAGTAAGACCTTGCAGGGGGAAAAAAAAAAAAAAGACCCAAATCTAGAGTTTAGGAGTGTTGGCCAAGTGCAGCTTGGAAGACCCTTGTTCTTCAGTGATTAGTTAGTGTTGACCTCTTGCAGTCTCCAGGTAGAGGTTCTCCAAATTTTGCTGGTTACCATGGAAAATCCAACAATTCTGTTGTTATTGGAGATTCCGGGTAATGTGGAAGTGCCAGGACCTGTTTTTTAGCTGGGGGCTGTTGAAAGTAGTATGGTGTTCCTACACACGTGCAGTCAGCCTTTGAGTAGAGTGACGTTCTCTCCATTGCACCCAAGCTGGCAAACATGGGTGCTATCTGAGCAGGCTTCAGTGAAGGAAGGTGGTGGGAGTTTACTCCTTATGCCAGAAGGCGTGTGCTTTGTTCACTCAGGAGGCACGTTGAGGGTGACAAAAGTCCTGGGTACCATGTATGGGTTTCCAGAGGAACTTGTATGGACTTGCTGTGCAGCTGAGGGGACCTGAGCACCACAGGCTTGTGCTAGAGATGGCAAGAGCTGTTGGATTGCTGGGGTGCTGTCTGTGTTATCCAGTGAACTGAGCCACTGCAGGTTGAAGAGTTCACCTTTTTTGCCTTGGCCTTGCAGCACAGACAGGTAAATGGCACACGTCTGTGTGCGGACAGGGTGGTTTGTGTGTTTAGTGTTGTGGTATGTGGTGTTTTCAGGACAAATCCTGTCATAAAAGACGAGGAGCAGTATTGAGCGCTTAAATCCAGAGCGCTGGTGGTTACCTTTTTGTTCATAGAATGTTTAATACAGTTTGGGCCAGTGTGTTGTATGTGGCTATGAGAAAGTTGAGAGGAGAACCTTGAATGGTCTTTGAGCAACTGGCTAGAGAGCACCTGTTCTTGGGGAAGGGCTGTGGAGCAGTGTCCTTTCTCAAGCTTTGAGCTTATCCAGCAATGTGAACCCTGCCAGCCTGCAGAGGAGAAAGCCTGCACCACCAGTGCAAACCTTGGTGGGTTTCCTCATAGCCTTGCTGACTCTGGTGCTTGTACTCCAGCCAGGGATTGGCAGTTTTCTGCACTACCTGGTTCTGCACCTGGATTTCCCACCACCTGGTGCTGGTGGGAGCCCAGGACTGGCTCAGCTGGCCAGGTTGACTGCACAGCGTTCTGTGGGACATTGTTTGGGGTTGGCTTGGCATCCCAAAGCTGTGCAAACACTGGTCAAGCTGTAATGCTAATAATGGCTCGTATCAGAGTGTGATGCTCTCTTAATTTGATCAAATGGCTGTGTTTTGAGGATCTAATGTGTGTGTGTGTGAATAAGAATGAAATTACAGTATGTCCTGTGTTTCCCAGGTTCCAAGGGAGAGGAGATCCTCAACAGCTAAACCAGAGGTAGAACATCCTGACCAAGACCATAGCAAAAGGTAATTTTCTTTTTTTTTAATTTGTTGTTGTTGCTGTGTGTCCACCTACCTCCCTTCCCTCCTAAGACCACCAAAGCTACTGAAGGAAGATAACCTGCTGTGCTGCAGTGTTGGTCTGGAAGAGAACTTGTTTGCTTTTACTCTGTGCCCCATATTCCTGTCCTGTCTCAGGAATGGGATGGACCATGATAGACCAACAGACTAGACCATGATGCAGAGAACTGAGGCCCAAACTGCTTCTCATCATCATCCATCTGCTTGCTATCTACTGGTGTCATAAAGTCAGCATAACAAAACCTGCTCTTTTTAACACTAGGCACAGGCACCCCTTTCCAAGGCCACGGAGGTGACTGGTTACCCTTTTATTTTTGCATGCAGTTGCCTCGGTTACTTACTGCTCATTTTGTTCTTGGACATCAGCAGCATTGTTTCTTTGTGCATGGGCTGATAGGGAAGGACTTCAGAGTGCTTGTGATTTAGTTTTGGTTTCGTATTGTTTGTGGACTTCTTTTGTATCCTCTGGAACTCCTTTCTGTCTTCCTCTTCCTGCCTTCTCTTTCTTGTGTCTCCTAAGCAGAAGATGGTACTGATTAAGTAGGTATTATGAATGTGAGGTTCACGAAGCCAGGCTTCCACTCATACCATCCTCTTCCTTTGGACAGACTAGAGTACTTTAAGAACTTGAGGTGAGGTTTTTGTGGTCTGGCTGAGCTGATTGAATGACCCGTTGCTGAGAAGAGCAGTCTGGTTCCCAGCCATGTGTTCCCAGTGCTCCCCTTGAACCAGCTCTGGTCTTCCACTAACCCATAACCTAGCAGGGAAAAAAAAAAAAGTGTCTAGTCTTCTGCCAGTGGAACAAGCTGAACTGGCTCACCAAGGGGATGGGGGAGCACCAGAATTGGTGCAAAGGAGAGGGCAGGACCATATTGTGGGGAGGGAGAAAGGGAGGTCAGGCTGGCTTAGTGGCTACCAGCTATGAGGTCAGCTCAGCCACAGATCGCAGTGTTGTCCTAGCTAAAATGAATCTGGTGGGGTGGAGTGTGGGAGGTTATGCAAACCACACTCGGGAGTCTCCGTGTGGATTTTCTCAGGTGTTTGTGCATGAGAGGGGGGTGTAATTTCCCTATTAGTGTTGCCCGGGTGGTGCACAGTCCTTGGGCAGAGGAGCAGCAACCTTGCTCTCAGTCCGCCTCCATCCACCAAAGAGCAGTTTAATGAAGCCTCTGTGTGCTGATGTGTGATGGGAAGGGCCTCAAAGTCCTTAGTTCTGGACTGCTGTTTTCCAAGCAGTGAGAGTCTGGTGTGTGAATCCTCGCGGTTTGCTCCAGGGTAATTCATCTCCAAGGCAGAGTTGTGCACAGTAGATGAGGGTTTTTTTTTGAATGAGTTTCTCAGCTTTTTCAGGTTAGGATTGAGCTGTGCTGCACAAGCAGGGAAGTTGGTGTCGGCTGTCCTTGTCCAAAAAGCTGAGAAGTATTCCTAGTTCTTGTTTAATGAGATAATGAGCTGTATAACTTACACCTTTTCTTTTCTTTTTTTTTTTTTTTTCCCTTTTAAGGAACAGCATCCCAAATGTAACAGAACAGTCACTTATTTCTGCTGGGGAAAATAGAGTCCAGGTTCTGAAAAATGTGCCTTTCAATATTGTGCTTCCACACACACCCCAGATGGGCATGGACAAGAGAGGCCACCTTACAACCCCTGACACAACGGTCACCGTTTCAATTGCCACGATGCCCACGCATTCCATCAAAACGGAGACACAGCCCCACGGCTTTGCAGTGGGGATCCCACCAAGTGTCTACCACCCCGAGCCGCCTGAGCGGGTGGTGGTCTTCGACAGGAACCTCAATCCCGACCAGTTCAGTTCCAACACCCAGCCTCAAAACTCCCAGAGGCGAACTCCAGACTCCACCTTCTCAGAGACTTTCAAGGAGGGTGTGCAAGAGGTACCAAGAGAGGCTGTTGCTGTGTGTGTGTCATGATCTGGATGGAGGGAGATTGAGTTCTATCTTTAATTGTTCTTGCTATGTGAGCCAGAAATCTGTCTAGTCATTTAGGAATAGAAGACTTTCTCAGAAAGGTGCATAATTTAGTAAATAAAACCTTCACAACATGAAATCTTTATCAAAAGCAAATGACTGATCTTACCAATGACAGAGCCTTTGGACTGAAGAAATGTGGCAGTTGTTTTCTTGATCTCCAGCACCAGGCCAGGTTTTGCAAGAGCTCAGCACTCTGTGGTGCCTTTGCAGGTACTAAAGTGACTGTGTCTGAGCTTCTTCCCTGCCAGTTTCTAGGTGTGGTGTGTGTCAGTGGAAAACAGTTCATTTATTTAGGGGCCGTGAGCGAGACTTAATCCTGCATGAAAATCTGTGTGTTTTGTTTTGTGGTACCAGGTGAAAACAACAATATAACTGTGTTTTGATTTTTTTAAGGCAGACCTCAAGGAACAGTGTAGCTATGCCCTCGATTTGAGTTTTGCAAAAGCTTTAAAATGTTGCCCTAAGCTGACTCAGAAGGCTTGTGAGATGTTGCACATAGTTGACACCCAAGAGTTTTGGATTAAAACTCTGCTCAAGTGTCCTGTTTGTACAGACCAAAAATCAGTTATCTGATGATCAACTTGCCAGCCAGAAATTCTGTGGTAACAAGTATCAGTTTAATCTTGAATTTTTATTGTTGCTGCTGTGTTAATTGTTGTGTTGTGTTGTTTTGTGTCTACTCCAGGTTTTCTTTCCTACTGAACTGAATCTCCGGATGGCCAATATGAATTCGGAAGATTATGTTTTTGACAGCATATCTGGGTAATGCTTTAAGGCCTCCATTTGCCCATATCCTCCTATTCTTTTACAGTTGTCCACAAGCAAGGAGTACAGCTTGTGCTCTTCTGCACCAAGTCACTATCAGGCCCTGGGAGGATTGTGACTCTCAAAACCATAGCAGTGTTTTGAATTTGAATTTCTTAGTTGAAAATCCTGCCTACATCTTTAAGGAGAGCTACCTGCAGGGTTGGAAATACTACCTGGTTTCAGTTGCTGTCCTTGAACCAACTCCCAGCCCTATGGGAAGATGGAGTGCTGTCTGTCAGCTCTGCAGTGGTCTTGGAGTTGGCTTCCAACTGTGTCCCTCTCCCTGGCTTTGTTCTCTCCTTGCTGGAAAGCTACAGCAGAAATAGGTACCATGAAAATCATCTGAATTCTGAGAGAGGGGAATAAACTTGTTTGATTAGTTGCAGTTGACCAGGAGGGAAGAGAAGACTATGGCCACTGAATTGCTGCTTAGCTTGTGAATTTCATTTTATTGCTCATAAGATACTTTTCTGTTCCATGACAGCAGCTTGCTGCTCTCAGCCTGAATAGGGAGCTTCAGTCTTGTCGTCTGATGTCTTAGGATTTAGCTTGCCAAGAACTTCTTTTAAATGTTCATTCAAGAAGCAAATAGTTGAAAAAGGGGCTCATCTTGTTTTCCAGCTTTCTTGCCTGTTAATGGCTTAGTGAGTCAACTAACGACTTTGGAATTTCTCCAAATTAAATGTGGAACATTTAATCAGCTTTCCAGGAAAATGCCTTAGCAATCACTGTCCTCTTTGCTCCATAGGAATAACTTTGAATACACTCTGGAAGCTTCCAAGTCTCTCCGACAGAAGCCTGGGGACAGCACAATGACTTACCTGAATAAAGGTCAGTTTTACCCGATCACACTGAAAGAAGTCAGCAGCAGTGAAGGAATTCATCACCCCATCAGTAAAGTCCGAGTGAGTGGCAGCTCTTGTGGTTTCCGGGGAAGGAGGGTGTGTTCAGTGGTAGCCTTAAACTCTCCCGCAGTGCACTAATCTAAACCAGAGCATCAGCACTAAGGCCGGCTTACCCGCCTGCTTACGTCACTGTTCGTTCCTTTGCTGTCCACCTACTTCCAGACCAACCCATCTTGGCTCAGTCTGTTAAGAAATGGTGTCAGCACTTGTGTAAAGGTGATGCAACACCTGGAATGAGATCCTTGAACTCCAGTTAGGAGGGCATTTCTGCTCATCTCTGTTGATGACCCAGAAAGTGCTGCTGTCTGCCTTCCTGTTTGGCAGCGGTGTGCTGGGTAGACGGCACTGCATCCAATTGGGAAGCCTGAAGCAGAAAACTTGATACCAATGAGAACTTCCAAAACAAATGTAGTCTGCCTTTTTCTCTTTCGGTTGTTTGTGGGGTTTTGTTGGTTGGTTGTGGGGTTTTGTTGGTTGGTTGTGGGGTTTTGTTGGTTGTTTGTGGGGTTTTGTTGGTTGTTTGTGGGGTTTTGTTGGTTGTTTGTGGGGTTTTGTTGGTTGTTTGTGGGGTTTTGT
>JAAGNO010019109.1:10984-28091 GCA_033439905.1 Ceryle rudis
TTGTTTGTGGGGTTTTGTTGGTTGTTTGTGGGGTTTTGTTGGTTGTTTGTGGGGTTTTGGTTTATTTTTATATATATATAAAATCTTGCCCCCTCCCCCTCTGCTTTCAGAGTGTCATCATGGTTGTGTTTGCTGAAGACAAAACAAGGGAAGATCAGCTCAGGCACTGGAAATACTGGCACTCAAGACAGCACACGGCCAAACAAAGGTGCATTGACATAGGTAAGGAACTTTCTTGCTGCTGATGTCAAACTCCAAACCTAATTCCTTGGCAAGGTTCAATTTTCTGGTAAAGCTTTGTTATTTTAAGGAACCTTTGCATCACACCCTCTGCTATCCATTAGCTTTGCTGGAAGCCCAGAGAGAGCTTTTGACTGCTTGGAGCTAAGGCTTTGATTTTTAGGACTCCTTAAAAGAGGCTGATTTTTGGAGGATTCTGGTTGGTGAGCAGGCTGAGTTTAGGGTTCTGCATTGAGAGACCTAACACACCCTTCCAAACTACAGTTGTTTTGTCATGTCCTGGTGCTTGCTGCTAAATTGCAACTTGCAGACTGTGGCCGTGTTAAATATTGTGTTTCTTCAAAGGACAAGATCCTTGTAGAAATACCTTGACACTAATGATCCTCCTTCCCACAGCTTTGTGCACAACTGGTCTTTGCTACACGTAAAGAAAGAAAACACTGCAAATTTCCACTTGCCTCCAGACAAGGCCGGGGCTGGCTGGCTTCCAGCCTCCTCTGGCTGAAGGCTGGGTTGTACTCCTCATCCTTTCCTTCTGTGAATAAAAGCAGGGATTAATCACTCGGCACTTAAAGCAGACGCGCATGCAAATCTTTGTTTGTTATTGAAGGCGTTTTATTGAGAGCTTGTGCCCTTGCTGTACGCGGCAGAGTTTCCCGCACATAGCAGGTTATGGCCCAGGACATGTGATATTTGGGATGTCTGCCTTTCTCACTCGAGTTTTCTAGGTTGGAATTGCTGCCAAGTCCCTTTTTCCTCTTCCTTCCTGTTTGCTGTGTTGGGTTTTTTGGTTGGTTGGTTTGTTTGTTTTGTGTGAGAGCCATTTCCAGCCTTTTTAATGATCCATTCATAAGTACAGTTCAGCTTCCTTTGCCCCCAAAGGGCTTGCTAAGGTGCTGCATTTTGTGGCTGCTTTGTGTGATCAAGGACTCCAGATGTTAGTGCCTCTTCCTCTCCCTCATGCATCCTTCTTTCTAACAGCTGACTACAAGGAGAGCTTCAACACCATCAGTAACATCGAGGAGATCGCATACAATGCCATATCCTTCACTTGGGACATCAACGAGGAAGCAAAGGTGTGTGACTACGGTTATATTTCCTGTCCTTTTAGCAGATTTGGGGAATGGGGGAAGGGAAGGGTGTGTGGCCTACCTGGTGATTAGCATGTAACAAGTTTGTTTACACTCTTATATTAGGCAAAACCTTCTGGCTATTTCTTAAGAGGGTTGCACACAACCTCGGAGAGCTTTGCAACTGCTTTAAGGTTTTTGGCAGAACTGCCAGCCTGACAGACAAGTACTGACAAAAGGAAGCGGCGAGGGTTTCCGTAGCAGATGAAGTGGTGCGGGAGGTGTGATGGAGCGTAGCTGGGCTTGGCAGTGAGCATAGTCTCCTGGAGGGTCCCCACGGGAGGTGGGGGCAGCTTCTGAGGGGGTGAAGTAGCTGCTGCGGTTGGGCTCCCAAATGTGTGTTGCTGAACATACTGCAGATATTGACACCCAGTGACCTGTTTGAAGCTCGAGCAGCCTCTTGGTGAGCTCTGGTTTGATCTTTTTTCAGAACTGTGGACACTACAGTAGGTGCCCAAGTACAGGCAGCTTCCCCAGCTCTTGGAAGCCACTCCAGCTTTTGAAAAAGGCCTCTGTGTGTCTTTTGGGTGCACGAACAGGGAGTGGACTCGCCTTGGTTCCAAAGGCATTTCCCACCTTGCTACTGGAGTCAAAGTGCAGGAGTTTTAATTGGAGAGTTTCATTACTGCTTGGGTTTTCATTAAAACTGGGAATAGATTCCTTCAATTTTTGGAGACTGGCTTTTCCCTCTCTAGCACATAATTTGCTAGTTGCCAGCACTGCGGAGAAGACTACCTATGGCTGTGGGGTGCCGAGTGGGGGGAGACGGGAGCTTTCAGCAGAGAATGTGAAGGTCCTTCTCTGGAGCTGTGTGTGCCTCTATGCTCTGCAGGAGGCACAAGGGATAGTGTCACTGCACAGAGCTCACTGTCACCATGAGCTTTACTCTGTGCTGCACGAGGGCTCTGGAGAAAAGACAGAGAGACGTATGGGGCTGCTGTTGGGTGTCAGCTCTGCAGGAGAAGTTCAGGATGCTTGGCAGGCAGCAGCAAGGAGAGATGTGTGTGTGTGTGTGTGTGCTGCTGCTGGAAGTGCTTCCTTGCAGCACATGTGACATTGCTTGTGAGGCTGGTGTTGGGTGCCAGGCTTCCCTTTTCACCAGATTTGGCTTCAGTAGGGTTGAGAGGGATGGCAGGAAAGGCCTTACTTGGCTGTCAAAGGGAGGCAGTAAGTGTTCCCAACATGTTATCCTGCTGCCATAGCAAGTCTGACATTCAAGGAACCTGGATAATCAGTGTCTGCAAGGTACTTGAGGGCTTACGATTTGCATGCAGGGATGGATCATGCAGATAGTGATGATTTCAGGTCACCAAGGAGTTGGAAACACTTTGCAGTTCTGCAGCTGACTCTCTGTTGGCTGAGCCACCCTACAGCAGTAGGGATGGACCACTAACCCAGGAGCAGGGCTTAGAGCTGGTGCCAAGCACCCCGTGGCTACCCCAAGGAAAGCCACCCCTCCTTCCCACCAGGTGACAGAGCCCAGCCCTATGAAGCAGGTGGTTATTGCCCAGGTACTCTACAGACCCCTGAATAAGTAGTTTCAGTCTATAATGAAATTGCCAATAGCAGCTTGAAAAGGTCAGAGGGCCCTCATGGTGGTACTTCAGCTCAGGGTGTTTTTGGCAAGTGCTCCATGTGTTTAGGCATTTGTTTAACTCCCCCCCCTGAGTGGATGCATTTTGTCAATGGCTGGATTTCTCACTAGTAAAGCTGCAGTTCTTTCTCAACTCCTATGATCTTATCAGGAGATGCCTGAGCCAATTTCAACAATTTTTATTCCATGGTTCATTTACCTTGCATGCCCTTTATCTCTTTCTCATTTTCGTTTCCTTTTTTTCTTTTTTTCTTATATATTCCCCACACCCAACAATAGTCTTGAAGTATATGAAGAGAGCAGAGAATAAAGAGAGCTGAGTTTCCGATGCTGCAGAAAGTCCTACATAGTAATAAATACAATGTCCTGTGTTTAATAACAGCAGCAGTGGTGCATAGATGGTATGTTTATCCAGCCAGCAAGCCTTGATTATTAGAAATTTGCTTCTTGAGCCCTGGAGTTACCTGGACCAGAGCCAGGTAATTCTTCTGGGGTTGCTGCTTCTCCTGTTTCCCTCTTGCTCTCAGTTTGCTGTGGGAATGATTTGATCCTGTGCAGCAGTGTCAAATGGCAGGCGATGAGGTGCTGGGGTTTTTGATGTAATTAATCCTTTAGGCACCCAGGGCACTGGGCATGTGTCAAATTTAAGGGAGAAATTGCATATTACCACCAGTGGTTGCCCCTAGCAGGTCTGGGACCAGGTACTTCTTGTGCTAGCCCTCGTTGTGAGGATGTACAGGGGTGTTGGACCTTTGCTGCTTTCTCTGTGCAGGAGGTTGTCACCTGCCTTGAGTGCAGTTTGCCAGTCCCCTTGGGGTACTTCAGCTTTCTGGTGAAGAAACACAGGGTTTGGGTGACACGAGTCATGTGTTCACTTTGTAGCAAGGGAGATGGGTGGGTTTTTCAGCTGTTGAGTTGGGGAATGGAAAGAATGTTTGAGATGCCTTCCGCAACCAGTATTTCCCAGTTGTGTTGCACTGGGATTGTCGAGGACAGTGACAGGGCTTTGGATGCCGGACACAGCAGGCAGGTCTGGCTCCGCACAGATGTATTTGTCATCCATCTGGCTGCATTGGTGCAATGTTTGCGAGCCCAGGGTGTAGAAACCAGGAGTATTTCATGCATGACAGACATTTCCCACTCTGCAACTAGACAGTGTCCGTGGATTTCGGAGCAAATGCTGCGTGCTGCTTCCTGGCAGCTCCTCTCTGCCCTCTTCTGTTACTTTGGGACATCACAGGAGCTGCTGGAAGTGCCCACTCTGTGGAACAGAGATGGGTTGTGTATTCTCTGAGGGTTCAAGCTGGAAAAGGACCCAAGACCCAAAGCTCCCTTGCTCTGAGACAGTGAAGGGAGTCGAGGGTGTGGAGGAATAGAGAGACTGCCCCAAAGCGGCTGCTTCTGAGGCTGGAAAGAGATCAAGGACAGGGTGTAAAGATTGACAGAAGACACCACAGAATGGGCAAGTGGTGATTCTGGTGGGTTGTCAGTTGTATCTGTGTTAGAGGTGGGATCCGACCCTACCACTTGACGGATCAGGGGAGGGGAAGAATTGGATGAGGAGGCACTCGTGCTTTGTGAGGAGCAGTGGGCAGTTGGTGAACTGTGAAATTAGTTGATAAAATGAGTTGTTGAATTGGATATTTAGGAAAGCCAGCACAGCTACTCTGTCAGGAGCCATCCTGGTTGGGTGGGAGTGTGGTCTGATGAGTCTGGAAAAGATGTGTAGCTGATACACTCACTTGCATGCAGCAGGTAATGCTGGAGTTACCCTGAGGCTTGTGGAGACTTCAAACGGTTTCCCACCCTGTCCTGGATGTCTGCCGTGCTGGGCAGACAGTTGAGGTGGGGTGGTTCTCCTGCAAAGAGCTTTTAGATGTCTGAACACAACCTCGTCATCTTTCGCTTATATGACTTCATTAGGGATGGAGTGTCTGGAGCTGGGATGGAGCTTCCTCTGGAGGTGCCTGCCCCTCCTTCCTGACTGAGCAGGCTTACACATCTTTAAAATCAGAGGATTTTGAAGGTAGGGAAGAAGAATCCTGTTCTTGCAGCCGTTTTTTACCTTCATATGTCAATCAGGAGAAGCGTCTGTAGGTTCAGGTCATGGGTTTTTGAGGCTGGGAACCATCTCTTTCCAGGTTTGTACAGTGCCCAGTTCTCCTTGATCGGTGCCCACGAGAGGTCTTTTAGTTAAAATGGCCACTCTGTGCATGGTTAAATGCATGTTTCTTTCGAGTGTTTCCTGCTGCTCTTCCTAATGTTGGCCATTGTCCTGTTAACTCGGTTGTGTTACCCGTTAGGCTGGGAAGAAAATTCTCTATCCCTTAACTTTGGCCTGGGGACATGGCCTACTCTCAGGTTCCTGGCAGTTGAACAATCTGGACAGATTGGTTTCCCCAGGGTTAACTGGCTTTGCTGGATCCCGCTTTGCTCAAATCCTGTCTGAGCTCCTGCCCGGTGGAGTGGGAGGGCTGGGGCCTTGTGTCTGAGCAGGGTGAGTTGTTGTCTACATGATGATGGCAAGAGTCCATTTACCCCATTTTTGTAGTCCCAATAGTGCAAGGACCCTGCTGTTGTGCTGGGGCACTCCTCCCATGCTTACCAACGGGTCATTTCTGAAAGAATTGTAGCATTGCTTCCAGAAAGCTCCCAGACAAAGGCCCCCATGGAGGTCTTCTGTCTGGCTTGCTTTAGGCTGGATGGTGGGACTGAAGCCAAAAATGATGTCACTGCACATTAAGGGCTCTATTGTCCTCCCACTCCTTCCCTCAAAAAAAAAAAAAGGCATTGTAAGCCAGATGCTCTGTGTGAAAAGCCCCTTTTTAGTAGAAAGGGGTACGAGGTGAGCATGTAACAGGGACATTTAGAACTGGAGAATGTTGTGGTAGAGCATTTTGTTGTCTTTCCACCAAAGGGAGGGTACTGCGATATCTCTTAAGTGACACCTTCAATGGCAGAGCAATTAATGGTGGGGGGGGTGTGGGAGGGTGTGTTTTGGTTGTTTGATTGTTGTTTGTTGTCTTTTTTTTTGGTCCAAGAAAAGTGGAATGGTTCTGTATTCAAGTAATTAGAGGCTAATTTGGGTTCAACTTTTGAAATGATTGGGCAATGAGGGTGGTCTTCTGGCAGGCCCTTATGTGTTTTGACTGCATTTCTTGGGCAGGATTTTTTGTTCAGATGAGCTCAATTTTTGGAGAGGATGGATCCCTTACTACAACTTGAAGTAAGGCTGGGCTGTACACCAGTGATTTATTTTAATAGTTTATTCTAGCATAATCCTCACTTTAGGAAGAATTTCAACTTTTTTTTTGATTGATGAATATTGCAGCATTTATATGGATGCCATTGTAATGAAACAGCAGTCATATGCCTCATTAAAGAAGGTGTTGCCACCTTCAGCAGCATTGAGGAGCTACAGGTTTGGCTAGTTGGAAATGAAACTATGAAATGTGATGAGTCAAACATACTTAAAGGAAGGAGATTGGTTTGAAGCCAAGACTGCAGACCACAAGTACTTTGAGGCACAAGTACACATAGCCTTTGGAGCAGGGACATAGGAAAGTCACAGCAAGTATTGCTTCCCTGCCTCTTTGCTCAGACCTCTCCCTGCCCTGTCCTGGGTTTTCTTAAAAACAAGCATGTGTTGCCCTTGATTTCTAGCATTGCAAATTAGAAGCAGGTTTTCAGGAGTTTTTCTTCAGAACTTGTCTCAATCTTCACCATCTGTCTGGTCTTCCAACCAGCTCTGGAGCTCACAATGTGCTTCCTAAAGCTGGAAGAAAAATGTTCCTGAAGTTAGTTCTTCTGCAGAGAAAACTGGGAGGTGACTTTTTTTCCTTTTTATTCCTTTCATACCTGATGGCAAAACCTCCTTTTCAGCCATTTTCGTGCCTTTGTAGATGTAATCTTTTGGTTTTGTGTTGGGTTTTTTTTTTTTAGTTATTGTTGGGTTTTTTTCACATTTGTTTTTTGGGTTTTTTGTTAAAGTTATTTGGTGGGTGGGTTGGGGTTTTTTGTTTGTGGGGTTTGGGGTGGTTTGTGGGTTGGCTGGTTGGTTTTTTCAACATACTGCCTTTTTTTTTTTTTTTTCCCCTCCAAATTGCTGCTTTTACTTTCTTTCCAACCCATCCACCAAAAGCTGACACCTGGCCCTGCACCTTTATCTTATCAGAGCATGGGGTGGGAGGAAGCATCGGTAGGACTGGGAACATCTGTCCCGGGGTTTCCCATGTGTTGCAAGCAGAGATGTTCCCATATTTCCTTGCCTCAGAACAGGTTGTAATAACAATCAGTGTTGCTCTTTGTGAGCAGGAATATGTATTTTTTTCCTTTCATTACCATTAATTTTCGTTTTGTTGATGGAGTCAACTTGCTAGGAGGATGTTCTCTTATCCGGGGCTGGGTCATACTTCCCACTCGGCATTCCTTGGCGTGGGGTGGGACCCACGATGCATTTTGTGTCAGTCACCCAAACTGGGCTTGGTAAGTTTGAATGCAAACGAACTTCCCCAGTCTTCAAGCAGGACAGTGCTGGGTCTGGCTGAGCGGAGCTGGAACGGATGAGGCCCTATCGCACATCTGCCAGACAAGCCTTATTTGGAGCATCCGATCCCAAAGGCAGGAGGTGGTTGCGGAGCCCACAGGTGCATGAATTGCCCAACTTTTTTTTATCTCTCTTTCCTGGCTCACCTCCTGCTGATGCAAAACCTGTGGTGCATGTGGGAGGTGAAGAAACAAATGTGAGAGCAGTAAGATTAGCCACCTCTCAGGTGATCTGTACCAAGCTTTTTTTTTTGTTGGTGTTTGTTTGTTTTGTTTCTTCCTCCTTCTGCTTTTAAAGACGGAACAGTCTTCCCAGCGCTGCTTGCTTAGGACATGCCTTTGCAGATGTGTGCAGGCAGAGCTGTGCCTGCCCTGCCTGCACTTCGAGCTGCCTGGCTGTGACCCAGCACCAATCCTGGAAGCCACATCACCGCGTTAGCGCAGCACAGTGCCCGGGCTGACAGCTCTGCCTCTTGAAGGGCTTGGAGCTGTGCTGGTGTAATTTATAAGGTTAAGTTATTAAGTACACATCCATGTGGAGAAATCTTTTGAAAAGACCCTTTATTTTTTCCTTTTATGTTTATATTTGTCCAAGCCTTTAGAGAAACCACATACTTTCAGCCATCAACACTTAAATAACACCCTTTGAACTTCCGGGTAATTTTACTTCAGTGGAGGGCTGATAAATGAGTTGTTTGTGGAATTTGGGCCTAGGGCTGCTCCTTCAGCAACCCAGCAAGGAGTGCTGTGACCACACAGCTGCATACCCCAGAATCGAGCACACATCTGTGGCAGACTGAGAAACCAGGCGGCTGCTGGGCTTTGCACTGACATTCCCAGAATTCCTTCTGGCTGCTGGTGCCGGCAGTAGCTGTGTAGCTTCCTGCTCCATAGTGTTAGATGGTGCATGTCTTGGTCCTCCAAGGGAGTCTGTGCAGACAGAGGGGGAAGAGGTTGGACTGCATCCCCTGGTCCATATCCAGGTCCTTATATTTAGGTGTGATGGATCCTTTGCCTTATTAGTTTGTATTGGTTTTAATCTGCTGCAGTAACCTCAAAGGTTTCTGTTCAGGTCAGTTCACTTGAGGGCTTCTATGGCCCTCTGTCCTGCAAAAAGTAAAAATAACTTGTATATCAAGTCAGCTGCACAGTGACTGTTGCCTTTCTCATCTGGAGACCACGGGAATGGCCTTGCTGCTCCAAGGGAAAGCAAAGCAAAGTGAGACACGGTGTATGTCTGATGGGTCCTATTGCACAAAGGCTGTGTGTGGCTTCAGGCTGCTCTGCTTGTAGGATGTGTGGTGATCGCTCCACAGGCAAGACACTGCCTCTGTGCTGGGGAAATGGTCCCAGGACATACTGGAATCCCTTTGCCTACTCCGTCTTGGGTAGAACACTGGAATTGCTTAGCCAAGGATGAGAAAAACAACATCCAACTCCATTCCGTGGAAGAAGCTCATCACAGTTTAACTTGTCCCTAATTGTTGTGTTGTAGGCTCCAAACTCTGTATTCCGTTCAAACACGGTAATCAAAAACTAAAAAGCATCATGACAATTTTAAGTTGAATAAAACATTAAAATGAGAGGCTTTTGCCTCTCATCCTCATAGTGTGAGAACTAAAATTTTAAATGAATTCTCAATAGAGAAAGAAATACCCAATGGGCTTGGATTATTGAGCCATATCTTCATCCTCCAGGTACAAAAATATAACAGGAGGAGATGAATTCAATCTACTTGTCTGTTGTTTAAATGGAAGTCGTGTGGAGCAAGGTGATCAGACTAGAACAGTCCCAAGCCCATCTCTGTAGAGTTTACCCAGAAGAACGTAAAAGACTTTGTGTGACAAGGTTACGTGGCCATTACAGTCTTGCCCATCCATGCCTGTGTTTGCTAGGGACTGGCCAGAGCTTACAGTATGCTAATACCCATCCAAGTTGCTTGTCATTACCTATGGCAGCCCCAGACGTTGTTGCTGTGTACCTTCATATTGTTCCTTTTCAACTTGGCTTTGCAGGGAGTTGGAAGAGGCTGTACAAGGTGACATTTCACTAAAGCTGCTGCATATGTAGCCTTTGGACTAACCAAATTCTTGGTGTTTTTTGTGTGACAAAAGAGCATGGCGTCCAAGATAAACTGAGGAGAAGAGATCTGGATATACAGGCCTTCATTTAAAAAAAGCAGCTTTCATCTCGCTGACAGTGAGGTTCCTGCAGCGCTTTGATTGCCCTTTAATTATGCCTGCTTTTCCTGGTTTGTTTGAAAGGCAGATCTTGTTAGAAAAGGTGCTGTGTGGAAAGAACTTGGCTGTCTCTGCTGCCCTTCCTTGAGGGCACACAGCGGAGCTGCCGGATTAATTTATTTTTTTTCTGCATTATTAAAATGGAAGGTTGTTTCTTGTTGATTTGAACGTAGGCATGGTGTGTTTCTCCAAATTAAGTGAGGAGGGGCGTGAGTGGTCAGGTGGTTAAAGCAGACCGAGGAGTCATGAGGTCTGGCTTCTTCCCACGCTGACTTCCAGCATGATCCCAGAGGAGGTGCTTTAATCCTTCAGTCTTCTATTGTGTGCGGCTGGGCTGCTAGTCTGCCACAGAGGCTGCAGGAAACTCAACCTGGTGTGAGGGGAAGGAGGGTCTGGATCATACTGGGTGTAGGTCTCCAGATGTGTGTGGCATTGACAGTTCATACCAGCTCACAAATTTTACTCTGGTGTTTTATCTTTAAACCTCGCTGTTGTGGCGTCAGTGGTCTTGATGAGAATCTCACCTTTCTCTAAAAAAGAAAAGGTAGATAAAGCCTGGATTTGGTTGGAGAGAAAGCCGGAAAATATGATTCAAATATAGACTAAAGGCTTAACTGCTAAGCAAGCAAAATAAATTGAGAACAAGTTTCTAATCCTGTTAGAAATGTCATTTTTAAAGAAAATCCATGTAACATTTGAGGGTTTGACTCATGTTTCTAAGTGCTTGGACTTGACAATGCTCTATTTTTAAAGTGCTGTCTTTATGTTGAATCTTGGGAGGTGAGATGAAAATGTGTTTGGTGGTGTTTTTTTTTTTTTAAAAGTAACAACAAATCTTAATATAGCTGAGAATGCGGAACTGCCCTTAGAAAAATAGGTTGGACACGTGAAAAGGAATCTTGCTCAGCAGGCTGAAGACGCAGAGCAACTTTTGCGGTTACGTTTTTCTTTCTTCTGGCAATTTTGGGGTGGGGATGTAGCTGGCACAGTTGCTTGGCCTTACGTTTCTTTTTGAATGCAAGTCAAATCTTCCTGAACAAAAAGCATTTCGCTTGATACTGTTTTAGCCCAAACTGGAAAAGCTATTCCCTAGAACTCTGGTTTTGTTGAACTTGAGGAAACCTGAAGTTGCTTGAAAATAGGAGTTGCAGGATGATTAGGGAGAAGATGATCCTTCTGAACTGAAATGATTTTGTATGAACAGAAGATGACAGGCTGGGTCTCTATTGCTTCAGAGAGGTGATTAGGTTTTAGTTGTCATCTGCCCAGAGTTCTAAAGACTTAAATGGCATGAAAATGAATTCAGCTGCTTAAAGCCAAATCTAATCAAATGAGGAGACTCTAAAGTAGGAGGATAATCTTTGTCATCTGACAGGCAATCCCATATTCCCATGGGATACCCATGCAGCTTTTTCTGTAGCATGCATCTGTCTTGCTGAGACCAACCCTTGTGCCTTCAGCTCAGCAGGCTGCCTGGGCTTTGTGTGGCTGGTAAGCCATGAAAACTGAAAACATAGACCCAAATTATCTAGTAAAGTATCTGCTTGCTAGGGAAGTGGTGGCTGATGCTGCACATCAAGTCTGCTCGTGTCCAGTGGTGTGAAACTTGAACAAGGATTTCACAGAAATGTTAAGGCTGTGACAGACCTGCTGGCATTGCTGTTTGGACATGTTTTCTTCAGCACAGTCATTTCTTCATACAGATGGGAGAGGTGTGTAAATATTCAATATGGGTAAATACATTTAAAATTAAAATTTAAAATGTAAAAATATGCCAAGAGCAGAGCTGAGGCTTTTGTTAAAAAACAAAACCCCTGCTCAGGGTACACAATTATTCTGGCTGTGCATACCTCTGATTGCCTAGCTCCGAGGTGGGTGAAAGCAGCTCTTCAGACTCCTTGAAGCTTTCCCCTGGGGTGCACCAGTGCTGCAAGCAAAACGCCCTTGTAAAGCTGAAGGTAGCAAAAAAGGGAAGGGGGTGGATAAAAGCTGGCAAAGCCATCATTTGGGTTAGTCTGGGGAAGCTTGAGGAGAGCTTTTTTTAAAATAGTGTTCCTGGCTGCAATTTGGGATGTATTTGATGCTTTCAAAAAACAGTGATCTTGGAACAACACTGTTTTGGGATGCTGAGACATGGGCTGGAAGGTGAGTGGGCACTGAGTGCCGGCTCACCTTCGGCACTGCTGTTCCTGCACTGTGTCCTGGCTTGGCCACTGCAGAAGAAGCAGCACAGGTCAGGAGGCTGGGGATGGGGCTCTGCTAATGTGCCACACAGATGTGAGTTTAGATTTTTTTTTACGTGTCAGTGTCCTTTTGCACAAGCAGAACCTATTGGGATCATTGCCAGTTCTGTGAGATGTGGTGTGTGTGCACACGGGAAGGGATGGGACTGTTTGCTGAGCTCGTGTGCTAGAAGCTGGTGCTCCCAGGGGCTGCAAGAAGCTGTGCGTGAATCTTGAACATTCAGGAAAGTTATTACGAGAGAAGAGTCATATCTGTGCTGTGCTTCTGTGCCAGCCAGGCTTCTTGTGCTACTGTGGAGAGGGAAAAGAAGAGTTTATATCCCTAATCTGGAGGTAGTTGCTGCATTTACATTTCCCTCCTGTTAAAACGAATAAAGAATGTGGCAGAACCTGTGTGAAGAAGCCCATGGTAATAAGCACTTTCCAAAACTACAAATCCAACCCAAACCCGTAGGCTTTTCAAAACCGACTTTGAGACTTTGCAACACCGGGACAGCTCCGGGAGGTGGCACCAACTCACTGCAGAGACTGCAAAAAGAGTGCTTCGTGGCAGTAGCGCTAAGCAATCAGGTAGCGGGATAGTACTCCTGCAAAATCTCTGGCAAGGTGCTTCTGGCTCCCAAGGCATTAGTGTTGGTTTTTGGGTTTGTTTTTTTTTTTTGTTTTGTTTTGATTTTGTTTTTTAAGCAGTGGGTTCCCAGCCTTCATTCTTGAGGCAGAGAGAAGAGCCATTGCAGGTCTTGGTAACTCATAAATTCCTGGTAGTTAATCATCGCAGCATCTGAGACATGGCAATAATGAGGATTGGGTCTGGAGAAGAGCCTGTCTGACACATAGGAAGCCCATGTTCTGGATACAAAGTCATCTGGTCTGTCTGTTCATATGCACACAAAGATGATAACTTCTTTTTGTTGAGCAGCATTTGGCTTGTTCTCTGGCTGTGGGTTTGGTGGGTGCTGGGGTTTTTTTTGTGTGTGTGTTTTTGTTTTGGGTTGTTTTTGGCAATTATGAAAATGAACTTAGAAATGTTGAAAGTTACTCTTAATTTTCCCCATAATTCATTTTTTTAATTAGAATAATGAAAATATTCTGAACATTAACAGGCTATTTTAGGTCTTGCTGGGGAATATTCAAAGTAGTGTTCAATTTCTTAAGTGTAAAGACCAGAAATGCTTTCAGTGAAATAATGGCATTATTCATGTGTTTAAAGATAACACATTGCCTAATAATTTTAAAAGCTTTTAATATCATTTACAAAAAAAAAAAAAGGAAAAAACCCAACAACCCAAACAAGTATGGTTCTGATCTTACCAAGATGGTGAAACACTGGGCAGTGAGGATTGAGTGTAGGAGGGTTCTTGTTGCTAAAAGTTTGATGATAATATCTGAGGTTTCTTGGGCTGAAGTATCTGGGAAAGATGGATAGAGTCTTCATAAAGTTTGGAGAGTTTGTTGAAATTCATTCGGGTCAAAGGGGCTTTGTCCCCTGTAATAATTTTATATAAAGAATTGAGAATGTTGTACCACTTTGGGGGATTTTACCTGCTCTCTCAGAAGAAAGAGGGTCCTGCTTGTGGTGGCAAGGACCAGCACTTAGGTCTTGGCGCTCACCAAGCAGTTGCTTGCTCAGTGGCCAGCCAGGACACTGTGCCATTACTGACGGGTTCTGCTTTTCTCTTCTGCAGGTGTTCATTTCTGTGAACTGTCTCAGCACAGATTTCTCTTCTCAGAAGGGAGTTAAAGGCCTGCCCCTGAATCTTCAGATCGATACCTACAGCTACAATAACAGGAGTAATAAACCTGTCCACAGAGCCTACTGCCAGATTAAAGTCTTCTGCGATAAGGTATGGTTGGGTCAGTGTGCCAGTGACCCTTTGGAAAAGGCTGTTCCGCAGCTCAGCAGCATGTTTTGTTTTGTTTTTTGTTTGTTTTGGGTTTTCCTAATTCTGCCACTTGCTATTTTGGCTCACTGAAACTCCTGTTTGCATTCAGCCTTTGCAAGGAAAAAAATTCAACCCTTTCTACTTGGCTCATAGATGTTATGATGTTGTAGCACGTGAAGGCTTGCGGTTTTTGCCAAAGCTACATCATATTGGTCCTTTTAAATTTCTTCTTGTGTTCTTACTGCATTTGTTATTTATAAACAAACAAAAAAACCCCACCAAACAAGCAAACAAACCAAATCCCAAACAATAGCTTGCACATCTTGTGAACAGAAAATGTTGCTTTTTTTCATTGCAGTGCTGTGAGATGCAGCAGTGTAACAAAGTCCATTTACAAGCTGGATGAGTGCTGCAATTTGACTGTTGCACCTAATG
The DNA here is from genome assembly GCA_033439905.1 of Ceryle rudis. NCBI lineage: Eukaryota > Metazoa > Chordata > Aves > Coraciiformes > Cerylidae > Ceryle > Ceryle rudis. The sequence goes on from JAAGNO010019109.1 coordinate 25,295, forward strand.
CACTTAGCATGTGGAGAGTTAACACATTTCCCAAAGCCACTGTTCACCAGAGGCTCTGAAAGAAGCATAGAAGAAGCTGGGCTAAAAGCAGCTGTAAAAGCTTAACTGAGTTTGTAAAGGACATTTCCTGGTCTTTGTAACCTGTTCCTGCCTGAACAATCTTTTGAAGGACCAGAGCAAGTAATGTGCTATATTGTTATTTCCAGAGTGACCAGGATCTTTCTAGGCTGGGATAAATGCTGCCTGGACTTGCCCCATCCCTCTTCTGATTGATGTGAACCACACCAACTTCCTGTTTCGCTGGCATCCAGCTCAGTTAGGGCTTCTCACTCTCTACATCTGGACTCCATCTTTATAGCATGGACTCTTTGTGAGTGATGTCTCAAATACCTTGCTGCAGCTCTGAGATGGGCTCGTGACTCCCACTCTTGAGTCCTGTGCTGGCTTTGCACCGGTTCCATGCTGTGTGGCCTTCCCTTGTTGTCATCCCCCAGGACACTGCAGCAAAGATTAATCTCCTGTGCCATTGCTCTGCCTCTACTTACTTCCCAAAATACATGGAGCCCTCTGCATCCTGCCTCTGCTGTAGCATCCCGTTGACCTATCCTGCCCCATTTTATTGTCTATCTGTATGATTTTAAGTAGGCCTCTCTGCTTTCTGACATGGTTGGGAGAAGCTGCCTTGAGCTGCCTGCCAGTGTAAAGCTACTTAGTCGTCTTCCTTCAAGTGTTTCCTGAGATGGTTCTTGTTGTGATGATTTCTGCAAAGAATATGCCAGGGAGTTAACGAATGCTTTCCAGAGCTATCTTAAAGGCTTGCCAGTAAGCCCAAGAGACTTGGATCTCATGGGCTTTCTTCAGGCTTCCCCTGCCTCTCCCCACTTCCCCCCCCCATCTTCTAAAATGAGTACCATGTACAAATGTGTTATCTAAAGCTCTGCAATTGTCTGAGAGTCTTGTGTGTTATCAGCCTGTATTCTCTACAATACCAGTGAGTATAGACCGGCTGCAGGGAAGGAGGGGATCTTGTACTTTTAAGTCCAATCAGTTACTGTTACTCTACTAAAATTACTGACACGCTTCTGCCACTGCTGATAAGACAAATCAGTTAATAACAGTGCAGACATGTAGTGAGTACATTGCTTAAAAGAAACCATTTGAGTCTGTACCATAAATCTTGGCAAATCGATTAATACAGTAATGCCAGTGTATCCTTTTATTTTCCTTTGGGATTTTGACATTTCCCCCTGATACTTTGCAAATTGAACCTGAATTAAAAGGGGAGGGATGGAAGGGGAGAAGGTTACTGTATTCAGTCTGACTCTTGTTCGTTCTGTGAACATGCATCAAATGTGAGAATGGTACCTGCTGATTCTGCAATTTGCATTTATAGAAATGGTGTTGAAGTTTGCTGCCTTTCAGATCCAGGCTAGGTCTGGCAATGACAGCTGGGGTGGAGGCCAACAAGCTCAATAACGTTTGTCACAGCATTGAATCAAACTGTACTCAAACGCTTGTCTGAGGTGCTGGGCAAGCGCTTCTGTGAGCACACGTGTGCTTATAGCTGCAGGTACTGGCTTGTAGACCCCAGCCTTGGCTGGCCACCTTTACCAGCCTCCTGTAAGAGTACTGGCATTTAGAATCATAGAATCATTCTGGTTGGAAGATACCTTCAAGATCACTAAGTCCAATCATTAACCCAGTATTGTGAGGTCACCACTAAACCATGTCCCTAGGCACCACATCTACATGTCTTTTAAATACCTCCAGGGATGGGGACTTCACCACTTCCCTGGGCAGCCTGTTCCAGTGCTTGATAACCCTCTGGGGGAAGATGATTTTTTTATATTCCCCCCCCCCCCTCCCCCCCATCTAAACCTCCCTTGGCACAACTCGATGCCTTTTCTTCTTGTCCAATTGCTTGTTGTGTGGGAGAACAGACCAATTCCCACCTTGCTACAACCTCCTTTCAGAAAGAGCACCCGTTTTCTGCTCTGCTTTAAATCTTAGGTAATCAGTTGGCTGGTCATCAGTGTTTACAGGACCATCATTGCTATAGTATCCACACATATCTCAGTCCTTTATGTGTTTGTCCTTGTGTGGCCACTTGTACCGGTGGCAGTGCTATTACCCATGTCTTCTTCATGGAGGGCAACATCTGTACTGTGGAGGCCAGGTGGAAAAAACAGCACAAAATGCTGCTGCTGTGGCCACCTAACAGGGACAGCTCTGTGTAGGGCCCCTCTATCCCTTTGTCTGTTAAGGCTGCACTTCCGTTGCGTACCTGAACTGACTTTGAACCCAGATGCTGGCATAGCAGTCCTCTGCTGTCTCTCTGTGTGTACAAGTCAATAGATATCCTACAGAAGGTCAAACAGCTAAGCATCCTCACCAGGAAGATTAAATGCAGGTTTTCACAGGCTATAGCTAGTTTTGTCCTCTGGGACCTGCTGCTACTCTTGTAGAGATGGAAAGTGCCCTGGGCAGGGGTGTCTTCCACTAATTCAGGATGTTCAAAGCCCTGTCCAACCTGTCCTTGAACACTTCCAAGGATGGGACATCCACAGTTTCTGTGGGCATCCTGTTCCAGTCTCTGGCCACCCTGACTGTAAAAAAAATAAGTCATGTTCTTCCTTACACCTAATTTAAACCTACCTGATTTCAGGTTGAAACTGTTGTCCCTTGTCCCATCACTACAGGCCCTGGTAAAAAGCCTCTCTCCATCTTTCTTGTAAGTCTCCTTTATATATATATATATATTTTTTTTTTTTTAAATGCTGAAAGGCTACAGTAAAAT
>JAAGNO010019110.1:33788-45413 GCA_033439905.1 Ceryle rudis
AGCAGGAGAAGGGAAGTTATCGTGCCCTTGTACTCGGCACTTGTGAGGCCTCATCTCGATTACTGTGTTCAGTTCTGGGCCCCTCATTATAGGAAAGACATTGAGATGCTGGAACGTGTCCAGAGAAGAGTGACCAAGCTTGTGAGGGGTTTAGAGAACAAGTCATATGAGGAGAGGCTGAGGGAGCTGTGTCTGTTTAGTTTGGAGAAGAGGAGGCTGAGGGGGGACCTCATTGCCCTCTACAACTACCTGAAAGGAGGTTGCAGAGAGGTGGTTGTTGGCCTCTTCTCTTTAGTAACTACGGACAGAACCAGGGGAAATGGTCTGAAGTTGTGGCGGGGGAGGTTTAGATTGGATATTAGGAAGAAATTCTTTACAGAAGGATTGGTGAGGCACCAATCTTTGGTGGTTGAGTCACCATCCCTGGAGGTATTTAGGAAATGGGTAGACCTGGTGCTTCAGGACATGCTCTAGGGGCAGGCATGTAGGGGGTTATTTTGTGTTTTTGAAGTCGTGGCTGATCAGGGTATTTAGGTGTTTTTTTTGTTATGGGTATGGTTGGACTCGGTGATCTAGGAGGTCCTTTCCAACCATGAATATTCTGTGATTCTGTGAAGTGACAGTAGAGTATGGGGGAGGCATTTTCTCACTGTGTTAATGTAGTCAAGAGCCTTCTCAGTTGCAGAAATCATTGAAGTCTGCTTGTATGCTAGTAGCTCCTTCCATCAATGAGACAGGAGGGCTACCACACTTCGTTTGGCTGTAGGTGTTCTTACTTCCGTGCTTACTCTTTGTAGCAACAGTAACTAGTCTTTTGCCATTTAGGAAAAAGATGATGGTTGTTTCCTTCCTTTTCTGTCTTCCTCTGCTACTATCTGCTCCTTGCATGGTGAACCTATTATTTTCTTGATTTTCCCTAAGTTGAAAAGTTTTCTGGAAGAGTCTACAGACCTTCTTGAGTTCTCCAAAGATGGAGATTCCACAATTGGTCCTTAACCACACTTGTTAATGGAAAAATGTCTTCCTTGGTCTTTCTTCAGGGAGAGCTGCTGAATTTCTGCCTCTTTTGGCTCTTTCAGGTGAGCTGGGTGTTGCTCTCTGACAATTTTGTATTTCTTCAGCAGTGAGACTCTGGACGAAAGAACATTTAAACAGTCGTGTACGGTGTCTCTGAGTACTAATGAGAGCTGGCGCTGGAGCTAAGACTTCTTTTATGATGTAGGCATTTGAAGCTGGTAATATAAGGGTGCAGCAACTTCCCCTAGGGTTAAGTTTTTATTGGACAGGTTGTGAATTTTCAGCAAGGTCAGATTATCTCAGATCTAATGATGCCAGGAGGAAATCAATGGAAAAGGTTCCATGACCTTAATTCCATGGGTGCTTATTGACTTCTTGCTCAAAAAGTACATGAGTGGTGTGGTACTTAATTTGTTTCATTATAGAGATACTGGTTTTGTTTTCATGAAAGTTGAAAGTGTGTTATTGCCCACAGCTGTCCCGAAAGAAGGCTCTGTATTTTGGAAATCAGAATATATTAAGCTCGTAGGTTTCTGGCTATATTGTGTGGGGTAGTTTTGTGGTGTGGTTTGTTGTGTGTTTATTTATTTCTTTTTCCTTTTAAATAGTGATGGAGTAGTAATCAGTTGAAATTACTTCTGATACCGGTTTCTTGTAGCGAAAATTCTTTACTTGCCTAAATTTCAGTTGGCTTAGTGAGCATTGGTGTCTCTGTGTGTGCGTGTTCTTTTTTTTAGGGGGTGGTGTTGGTGGATTTTTTGTTTGGTTTAATGTCGGGTATATTTTATACATTTGCATAATATTTTTTCATAAGTGTAACTGGAGTTCAAGCTTAATTATATCTGAAAGTAAAAGCTATTGCTATCTGTTTATGCATAACTAACTGAAGAAGGCTGTTTTCAAAATTTCATTGTCCCTTTTCTACTGGTTTAATGGATTTATTAGATGAATGGCATTTCTAGTTGAGTTAATTTTTTGAGAGGAGATTTAAAGATAAATATTCACCATTTTAACATTTGTCTTTAGTAAGATGATTCTGGCTTAGGGCAGTTTGCAAGTCTTAGAAAAGCCCTTATAAACACTTACTCCCTGAAGATAAAGATATTTGAAGTAGAGGAGAGAACAAAAGTCTGTGTTTTTTACACTGTTTTTTTTCAGACTGTCTGTTAATAATGATTTGAAAATTGTCTGTTGGAACTGTTTTTAGAAGCAGCTCTAATTGTCAGTTTGTACTTTCTTTTTCCTTTTTTTTTTTTTTTTTAATTACTCTCATGCTTTTTCTGTGTGGAATAATTCTACAAACTTTTTGTGATTAAAATGTTTGTGTGTTTAGTTGCAGATGAAATACTGCAATGATATGAGTTATGTTGACTGTGAATGTTGATTATACCAGTTGTGTGTGCTTCTCATTTTCTACACAAATTATAACTACCCCTTTAGTAAATGGGGACGGGACACACCTCTTGGTTGGAAGAAACTGAAAAAGATTTGTGCTTTAAGAAAAGAATAAAAAGCACATATGCAATCCCAGAGTCTCTGGTACATACCGTTCCAGAATCACAACAATACTACTCTGAGTACAACTTTACGTTTAGGTCAGTTTAAGAGTCCAAGTACAGTTGGGTGTAGAAATTAAGAACCTTTAGACTCAGTAGAGCTGCTAAAAAGAGAAAATTGAAGATGAAAACAGAATTCAGAAGGTTTGCATTGAGGCAGTATGGTGGGTTTGGTGTGGGTGGTTTTGTTGTCGTTTTCATTATAGGATGCATTTGCACAATGAGGATTCACTTTGTTTACCTAATCTAATAATCTGCTAGATTATCTAATTGTGTAAATCTGTTTTATATCCTTAATATTTGCATATAAGTAAGCCTGTGTACGAGGAAAGCACAGTTGTTTTTAAGGTGTACTGAAGATCTTGTGACAAAACTCCTCAGTATTCCTCTTGGGGAAGAACAGAATTCATGCTGAATTATTAGCCAAACCAAATTCACTTTCAAATGTGGTAGCTCTGTCCTAGGTGATGCTACTCTTGTAATCCTATTAGCAGTGTCAGTATATTAGTATTTTGGGTTACCTAGATATTGCAGCTTCTGTTAAGTTTACAGTTATGGCGAACTGTCCTCTACTGAAAGAAGCCGACAACTCTCTAGATCTTAAGTATTTAAAAAAGATGGAAAATTTGTAGGTTTCTTTCTGAACTGGTGTTGCCCCCACCTCCATCCATTGAAATGTCATACAGTTAGGAATGTTTACTTGTTGAAATGTTGTTAAAGCACAATATGGTAAGTAACTACGCATTTATTGACTGCTCCAGGTTTATGAGGTAGAACAGAACTGGATATAGGAGTTGACATTCCTATGAAAAAATGAGTTGGGCACACTTTTAAAGAAGGAAAAGGAGATTTGATAGAGGGAATGTGAGAGTGCGTGTGTTTGGATTTCTTTCTATAGAAAGCAAACAGGAGTCTAGTCAAATGTAAAATGATTTTGTTTAAAAAGTATAGACAGAAGTCTTTTATGGTGGTAATGCTTGCATGAATACTGGTCTGTTCAGATATTTCCTTCTTGTAGGGATTTGCAAAGCTTTTACTCCATGACGCTGTGAATTCAAGAAATTTAAAGTAGTAATCTGTTTTTCTGTTTGTGTGTCACTGTTTGTATAAATCATTAGTATTTGGATTTCACAAAATATTATTTGTGTAAATTCTTCACTGGATAAACTGAATTCACTGAATAATGTATCGCAGCTCATCAGAACTTCGGATAATACAAAATGAGATACAAACGTGACTTAAGTAACTTAATGTCTGTAATATTCTAAACAGTTAAAATAGTCCATGGAAAAAAGTGTTGTAAAAGATTCTTTGTACTATAATTGAAATGTTCTTTGAGCTTCTAGAAAACGTTACGATTAAATACAATTATAACTTTTTGTAGGTTGGGCTCATGTGGTTTGTGCTCTGTACATTCCCGAGGTGCAGTTTGCAAATGTTTCTACAATGGAACCTATCGTGTTGCAGTCTGTTCCTCATGATCGTTACAATAAGGTATAATTATATGTCTTTTTACCTATAACGTATTTATTTTAAAACTTGTGAGCTTTAGTAATCTAAAACTACACTCAGAATGCACTTTATTGCATACATTTATGAATTTTATATAACGCTGTATGTTCTCTGCTATGACTTTATGATAAAATTCAAGAGTTAAAGCTATATGATGATATTAAGCTGTAAGATTATCTGTCATATCTCATTTATCTTTTGCCGATTAGGGACTATTTTGTGAATTAAAAATATTGTGATCTTTGAATAACAGTTTATTTTGAAAGGAATATGAAATATTTTCCATCAGTTAAATATTATTACAGCTTATTTGAAATGTTATTATTAATTACGACTAAATCCTACTGGTTTAAGTATTGATATGAACATAAACATGTTCATAAACATTTTTTTTAGGAAGAAAAGTCATGCTAATATATTAAAGCAAAAGCTTGCAGACTTTTGCCTTTGTAAACAGTATTCACTTGAGTGGAATTACTTGCTTATAAAACTGCCTCTAAATAAGTGTCAGTGAGATGGAATGTTTTATAAAGTGTGGTGAGACTTTATTAAAAATAAAAAAAAAGTGAGGAATGTAACAGTAACTTGTTAACTATCAATATAGAACATTAACATTTTTCTACTTGTTTCACTTGTGCTACCCCTTCCTAACTAGGCGTAACTACGTCCTCCTTTGTATTTTCCCTTCTGTAGGCAGGGAACCATTTGAATTTCTGATTAGTTTTATTACATATTTTTCTTGCGTTGTTCTTCTCACCTCTAGTTTCTTTCTTTTACCTTATCTTATGGTGGTTTGTGGATGCTGGGGTAAAAGAGTTATAGTTCTCAATAAAAGAGGACTGTGTTATAAAAGAAGGAGAGGAAGGAAGGACACGCATCACCTCTTGTGTTCTTCCTACAGGGATATCAGTCCTGTCCGTGTTGTCTCTGTGACATCTCATTTTTTAATTTTTAATTGCGTATCCCCCCTGCCCCATTTACATCTTTGATTTATGCTCTCCTCTCATTTTCCTATCCTTTTTTCATACTTTGTTTCAGATTTGGCTGTCAGGATATCTTGCCCATCTTATTTACCAATGTATCTGAAAAGTCAGGAGTAAAAATGATGAAGGGACTGGAACATCTATCTCTCTTACTAGGAAAGGCTGAGAGTCCTCAGGCTGTTTAGCCTGGAGAAGAGAAGACTGAGAGGGGAATCTTATTAATGTTTACAAATATCTGAAGGGTGGGTGTCAAGTAGAAGGGGCCAGTCTCTTTTCAGTGGTGCCCTGTGATGGGACAAGAGGAAATGGTAGCAAGGGGAAACAGGAAGTTCCACCTCAACATGAGGGAAAACTACTTTGAGAGTGACAGAGCCTGGAACAGGCTGCCCAGAGAGGTTGTGGAGTCTCCTTCCCTAGGGACTTGCAAGACGCACCTAGATCTGTTCTGTGTGGCCTTCTGACCCCTACCATTCTCTGATTCTATGAATCTAGGTTCTTAGGCTTTCTTATTATGTACTATGTGAGCATCTGTATTGGCTCCTCACTATTAACTTCCTTGTGCATTGACAACAATGAGGTTCAGTGCAGAACTAGTAACACTGTTGTGCTTGGACACAAACCAGTACAGTTTTACTGTATCAGATGAGTTCCTTTTCTTTCTTCTCAACTCTGAACCAACCAAATCTATTGTCTTCTTTTTTCCTCAAGTAGTAGTCATAGTGCTTTTTTATGGGTAGTGATTCTTCCCTAATGTACTTCAAAAATTTTATGGACACTTTTGTTTTTCTTTTGTCTTGTACCATTGATGGCAATTGATATTGTCTGAGTAAATCCTTGTAACTTCAAAAAATGTACCCTGCACCTTTTAATATTACTTGGTCACAAAGTCTATTGTTGGTCACTGTCTTTAGTTTCTAATTTCATTTTTACAACTAAAATTGCTTCTTTCTTGAATGGTTTTTCTTTCAAATATATGATGTATAGTTGCTTTTTAACTGCTAAAATTCCCCCTTTTTTTTTTCTTGCTAGATCATTACTAGTCCCATAGGGATCATGCAGATCATGTTCCTGAAGTTGTCTTGCTCTTAGTTTTCTGTGGTTTTGTTGGATGTTCACACCCCTAGTCCGGAAAAAAATTACCTCTTTTTGCAGAATTCTGCTTCTGCAGTCTTTATTTGGCCTATTTGGTTCAGGGAGATGGCAGTTGTGGATTGCAGGGGCATCAAAGAAATGCCTATAAGTGCAGTTGCTGCAGCAAACCTGAAACCAATCTAACTTCACTGGCAATGGTGGTCTAGCTGTAACAGCACAGCATTTAAGAGGCAGTTGCTGACAGGGGACTCTCCCAACTTTTTTGATTAATCTGTAGCCAGTGCTGAGTTTAGTACTGCTGCAGCTGAACTGCCACCAGTTCCTGCATAGGCTAGTTTTGAGCAATACCCAATACAGCCCCTAATTCCCTTTTCAGGTTGCCTGCAATAATTTCACACGGCCCCCTCACCCCCCACCACTCCCCCCAGTATAAATGGTATTTGTTTAAATGATACCCTTTTTTTTTTTTTTTTTTTTTTTTTTTAGGTCAGAAACTTTGTAAAAACATGTACCTCTTGCTCTATCAGTCGGGAGGAAGTGGGAAAGAAAAGCTGGTGGGGTGGTTTGGGTTTTTTTTTGTTGTTGTTGTTGAGACCTCGCCTTGGCAGGCAGTTCTTACAGCATTTGTTGCATATTGTGAACAAATGTAAACATGTAATTGGGAAAAATATGATTTGAGTTGTTTCTCTTTTTACAGAGACTTAGGGGTAATTTCATTCTGTCTGTCAACTGAGGTTGGAATAGGATGATTTTCAGAAAGATCTAATTTCCTGTGAAGTTCTAAATAATTCTGCTTGAGTGGCTGGATGCATATAGAATGCTAGCATATGGGATTGGGGGAAAACATATACCAATGAAAATTACCGTAAGGAGAATTTTTACTGTAGTCTTTAAAATAAAGACAAACATATCCTGGCGAAGCTCCAATTACAGTACTTTATTTACACATTTTTTTCTCTACACTTGTTTCTTTATTAAACACTGCAAAACATGCAGCTACAGAGTACAGTACTCTTAAATGCAAAAAGAAACACAGCAGACACCAAAGCATGAGGCTTGTCGATGTCAAGACATTTGGCTGCTATTTCCTTGAAGTTTACCTCCTTCTGGGATAAAGCCCATCACATTATAGAATGAATCCACTGAATGTCTTGATTAGTGGGTTAACTAACAGGAAAGCTCCTCTTACACAGCCACTTCCAAAAAGAAACGGACTAGTACTTACTCTCCTATTTAGTAGTCGTTTGTTATTCCTTGGGTGGTTATGCGTGGATAATATCTATTTACTTCATCTGAGCTTTCAGGTTCGTTTGAAACTATGTGGTAATTGAATATAATTACTGCTTTTAGGAATCTCTTTTAAGAATTGATTGAAAAATAAGTGCATTTGGAGTTTCTTGGTCTGCCTAGTAGTAAAAGCAGCTGTTAGACATTATTTCAGTACTTGCTGCAACAAGGAGAAATTTCTGTACAACTCCTAGATTTGATTCTGTAAGCAGGGAATGCTAGTGGGTGGCTAAGTAAACAATTTCTCAAATTACTTTTGTAAGGTTTTTCTTGCCTCAACTTCCCTTCTGTCTTGCTTCTGCAAAGAAGGTTTACATATTGGATCTTCGAAGGAAAAATACTGAGAAACAGAAATGCAGCTTTGAAAAAGCGTATATTTTGCCGTTAAAGAAGCTAAGATACGTATTGTGTATTCGGAGTAAAATTTCCATGCTGAATCAAAAGCTTTGTGTTATGTTGTGCATATTTTCCAATGCACTGGGGAGAAATCTAAGTACTCTCTTCCCTCAATCTAAATACTCTCTTTCCCCAGTGCTGTTGTAGGTGGTGGGACGCAGTTTTACACTTCCACATTCTAGAGGTTTCAGAGGAGGTGTAGCAACTGCTTCGTGAAAGAAAGATTAAGGTTCTCAGGCTTCTGGAATTACTTGTCTAAGAGAAGGTAGAAGTATGAGAAGCTAAGATGAGCTTTAGAAATATCTTACTGTCCATCTTGGAATGGGAAGATGAACTTTCTTTGGCGTGTTTCATATGGAAGATTAAGAAATAGATTTTATACTTCTCCTTACTCTAGTAGGAAGGATGGAAGTGCTTTCAGTTTATTAAAATGGGCAGGTAGCCCACCATGTTGTTCTTAAACTTGTATGTAATGTAGCTGGTCATGTTAGAATTCTTCAGTTATTTTACTGTACATTGTTATAAGAAATCCTGAAACGCAGTCCCTAAACATAGTACATAGTGTTGAAAAACAGGGCCTACATCCTTACTAAACAGAATTCTTATATTGCTTTTGTTTCTGAGCTTCAGCAAGGGGAAAAAATGACAGATGTTAAGGCCAAACTCTGAAAAAGCAGCACAGGAACTGGAGCTTGGGTTTTATGGGGTCTCTCTGTTTATACTCTATTTATAGAGGTACCTTACTTTTGAAGTTACTTACACTTAATATAGTTGCTCATATGAGATTGATAGATCATGACCTTGTTTGTTCCTAAAATCTAAATCTGTCGGGTCATGGTATGGAAAGCTACCAGGCATCCAGTCTCAGATGCTGTCAAACAACTGAATTAATCTGTATGCACTACCTTGACGTACAAAGGGAGCAAGGGAAAGAATTAAGTAGGATTATCCCCTTTCTGATCCTTCAAATGTTAGGATATAGGGTATGATTTTAGGATATATTAGCTATTGGGTTTAATGCTTTCTAAAGTCCTGTACAAGAATGACTTGCCTACCCTAGAGTCTTGTTTTTTTTTTTTTTTAAAAAAAAAGCTGTATTTAGCTGACATCTCATGTTAAATGTTGTTCTAAATGCTGCTGTAAAAGGCTGTTCTGATCTCAGAATTTCACTCATTTTCATGTCTAAGTAATAAGTTTTGCATTGTATCTTTCTTATTTTTTATTTCACTAGTGTCTTGGTCCATTTTTCTAAAACTTTTTTTCTACTACTCATGGTTCATGTTCATTTTATTTATTATTCTAGTCATTCTCTGCCTTCGCTGAAGGGAGGTTGTAATACAGTTGCATTAAGTCAGTTACAGTTTAAATGTAGACAGGCTATTTTATTTTATTTTAAACTTCCCTTGTAATGAGATTTCTGCAGAGGTAGCATTTTGTTGTTGGATGTTTGTTACCTTATTGAGGTCCTCATTTAAAAATGGACACTTAACTGCCAAGATCACTTTTATTAAGAACCTATTCTTAAACTGTTAAATATGATACGGTAAAATCTCTCTAAACAGCATTTCAGTATTTAGGACACTAAAACATGGAAAGGAATTTAGTTTTGCCTGATGTTTCTTTTTGAAATGCTGGTGAGAGATTGTAGTGATGGCTACTATAATAGTGAGCTTCCATACAGCATGAGTCCGTGTTTACTGATCACATGTTTTAAAAAGAAGTGTTGAATAATGAGAGATTTTTAGGTTCTTTTTGTGTTTTTTTTTTTTGTTTTTTTTTTTTTTTTCTCTTTTACTGAGGTGTTTTTGAAAACACTGCAAATTGCCATATTGTCTCAGTAAAGCAAATGAATTGACAGAAATGCTATGAAAGGATTTTCAGGTACTAGACAGGTTGTTTTTGTTTTAGCTTGATTTTGAGGTTAAAATAGGTTTGCTATTCTAATTAAAGCTTTGTTTACAGAAAGTTCTTGCTTGATTAGTTTCTAAGATGTTTATGGGGCTGTCCAAATCATGCTGAAACTAAAGGCAGAGTTCTTTTAAACACCATATTTAATTAAGGGTAGCTGAGCATCATATGGATATTGATGCATTCTATGAGACTTTCGAAAATTCTTTACACCAAATATACAAATAAAATTTTAAGTTTGCAGGTTTTTTTATATGCAATTTTGTAGACATCTGCACATGTACCGTATGGTATCATGTACCATTAGGTGCTCAGTTGAATTTGATGTTTCTGAATGCCACCTATCCAGGTAACGTTAAATGAATGTGAAAATGATTGCGACTGAAAAGGGCATAAACACGAGTTTGAAAGCAAGGAAAATCTTGAAGCCTAATGTTATTAACATTTGGCTGTTAAAACTGTTTGGGTAGTTGAATAGTGGTACAGAATTTAAGTAAATTAGTATTTGTACTGTTTTAGTGTAGGTGAAGTGTCCACAGATGCCAAGTGTCTACCAGGTGATCTCCTTTTACAAAAAAAACATAATTAGACTTCTTCATAAAGAAGTTCTTCTGCAAGCTTAGCTGTAAAGTCCAGTAATTTTCACCTTGGAATCTCCTGTGAGTAACAGAATTTATCTGTATGCTTCTTATCATGTTAAGTATTTTTTCTGTTATAGACATGCTACATTTGTGATGAGCAAGGCAGAGAAAGTAAAGCAGCCACTGGTGCTTGTATGACGTGTAATAAACATGGATGTCGACAAGCTTTTCACGTAACGTGGTAAGTATATTCATTATTTAACATCTCTCTTCAGAAAGAATCGATGCACGCAATGTAATGAATGAACTCTTTCTTTAGTATGTTTCTGAGTAAAGAAAAATAGTAAAGTGGGTTGTGTAGAAGTAGCTAACTTTAATATGGCAGTGGCAGCATAGACATTGCTGTGAGCTGCAAAAGCTGTCTGATAATACTCCCTTGGGTTATATTAAATGCTGTGTGCCCTTGTGAATAAGGTTTTGTGGGTTTTTTGGTCTTATGTTATTTTTCTTAGATGATATTTTATAGGATACAGGGCTGTGGAGTCAGTTTGTTTATCTGCTACTTGATTTGATCTTTACTTTTGGTAAATCAGTGGGAAAAATCATTGAGCTATAAGCAAAAACGCACTAGACTCACCCCTTCTGGTATAGATTTCCAAACATTTGGGAGTAATTCACCTCACTGGCTTTATCTAGATGGTACATCTCTATCTGAACTATTCATTCTGGTTTTGTGTATAGTTGTTGGAGGAAAAAAAGCTGTGTCCATTGTCTGATTCATTTCCCTTGAAGATATTTAGGTTTGCTTGCATTCAGGAGATGCTTGTCTCACCACATTTCAACAGGTAAAAGGAGGCAAAAGGAGTTCCACCCCAAAAGTTTTTGCTATTTTTTGAAATTCTTTATTTTTTTTTTAATTCAGCTACAGCTGTTCTGCAAAAGGTAGCAGATTTACACAGAGTGTCTAGCTACAGAATCTGTGGATTTACCCATCTGTTTTATGAGTACTGCAGTATGCTGCTTCATGACCAGCTCAGTCAGGGAAATGGTATTTGCATATCTACTTAAATTACTGAAATGTATTATCTTCAGTGTAATGAAGTGATACTTTGAATGTCTTGTGCAGATTTTAAAGGATAGAATTTTATAGTTTAGGTGATGATTTCTTGGGAACAGCGCCGACCGCACCCCCCCGTGCTCTGTGTTTCCGCGGATTTTTATATTTTAAATACTTTAAATTTATTTTTTGTTTATTTTAATTTGATTGTTTTTTTTTTGTTTTATAGGGTTGGT